>ONZH01016535.1:0-69758 GCA_900303285.1 Rhinella marina
AAACATAATCAAAAGATACCGGATTGATCACCTTAGTGATCCCTGTATGGACCAATGAAGCGAGCGCAAACTTATAGATGGTACTTTCATACGTAGATTTTAGTTGACACCATACCATGTCCCCCACCTTGAAATTCACACCCTTAGAACGTCTCTTATCGCCTTAGTTTTTTGAATCCTTTGGGCTCTTTCCAGGTTCGACTGAACCTGTGCCCAAACTGTGCACAGTTCCTGAGAGAGAGCATTGGCCTCTGGACCGCCGAAAACAGCTGGAGAAAAGGAGCCAAAGCGCGGATGAAACCCCATGTTGCAGAAAAACGGCGATACCCCAGAAGACGAATTCACACGTTATTAATCGCGAACTCGGGCAGAGACAGGAATCTGGCCCACACATGCTGGTTATCAGCAACATAACATCTGAGATATTGCTCAACGGACTGATTAAGACGTTCAGTCTGACCATTGGTTTCTGATGAAAGGCTGACGAAAAGGATAAGGAAATATCAATCTTCTTACAGAAGGCCCTCCAGAATTTAGACACAAACTGCACCCCCCTGTCAGAAACAATATTCTCAGGAAACCGTGAAGTTTAACTATGTGGTCCATAAATACGGAAGCCAAACCTTTGCAGAGGGTATTTACACAAAGGAATAAAGTGACACATCTTGCTGAATCTGTCCACCACTACAAGAATCACGTTTTACCCTCAGGAGCATGCAATCCGTGATGAAGTCCATGGACCAGATGTGACCAAGGTCTATCAGGTATGGGTAATGGACGCAACTCACCCAATAGGCCGAGTCTTGGGATTCTGGACCTGGCACAAGTATTGCACGCAGTTACAAAAGCCTGAACATCTCTGGAGATTGACGACCACCAAATACTGCCTAGAGACCAACTCCTTGGTGGCATTGATACCAGGATGTCCACATAAAACAGAGCTATGGCACTCACCCAGCAGTCGCAACCGCAAATGAGCTGGCACAAATAACTTGTCATTGGAGTACCAGTGGGAGCAAGATGTTGTCCTGCCACGATTTCAGAAGCGAGATCAGATGAGGTAGCGGCTACGATGATGTCAGCTGGCAGGATGGGCTCAGGAGGGACGTCAGGAGGCTGATACGCCTGGAAACTTCGGGATAAGGCATCGGCCTTAATGTTCTTGCTTCCAGGTCTGAAGGTAACACAAAATCAAAACGAGTAAAGAACAAAGCCCACCTCGCCTGTCTGGGATTCAATCGCTTAGCAGATTCCAGAAACATCAAATTCTTATGATCCGTGAGGACCGTAATGCGGTGTAATGCCCCTTCTAAAAAATGACGCCATTCCTCAAATGCCCACTTGATTGCTAGTAACTCCTATTACCAATGTCATAGTTTCTCTCGGCAGGAGAGAACTTGCGGGAGAAGAAGGCGGCATGGCTTGAGATTAGTTAAGGTGGAAGACCCCTGGGACAGTACTGCCCCCACACCATCTTCAGATGCATCCACCTCAACTACAAACGGCTTATTTTGATCAGGCTGGATCAGCACAGGAGCATCAACAAAAAAACCGCTTTAGGCTTTTCAAAAGCTTCAATAGCTGCAGGGGACCAGTGACTAAATCAGCTCCCTTGCGGGTCAAATCCGTAATGGGTTTGGCTATAACAGAAAAAATTTTTGATAAATTTCCGATAGAAATTAGTAAAACCCAGAAATCGCTGGAGCGCCTTCAGAGAGGAGGTCGCACCCAATCTACAATGGCCTGTACCTTACCCGGGTCCATTTTGAAGGAAAAAGGGGTGAGATGTATCCCAAAAAGGTCACTTCCTGAACACCAAAGATACACTTCTCCCCTTTGACAAACAACTTGTTCTCACGCAACACCTCCAGCACTTGCCTGGTGTGGGATACGTGACTCTCCCAGTCTGTAGAAAAAATCAAGATGTCATCAATATAGACAATTACAAATTTTCCAATAAATGGTCTAAAAATGTCATTGACAAAATTTTGGAACAGCCGCAGGAGCATTACTTAACCCGAAGGGCATTACTAGGTACTCATAATGACCCTCCGGGGTATTAAAGGCAGTTTTCCATTCATCACCCTCACGGATTCTGATCAGGTTGTACGCCCCCTTCAGATCTAGCTTAGTAAACCAACAAGCACCCTGAACCTGATTCAACAAATCAGAATAAGGGGCAGCGGGTACCTGTTTTTAACAGTAATTTTATTGAGTTCCCTGTAATCAATACAGGGCCTCAACCCTCCATCCTTTTTCCCGACAAAGAAAAATCCTGCCCCCATGGGAGAAACAGAAGGCCGGATGTGACCCTTGGCCAGACTCTCCTTGAGATAATCCCTCATAGACTGACGCTCTGGAGTAGAGAGATTATAGATACGGCCTTAGGATATCTGGACCCCTCAATAATATCGATGGCACAATCATATTGCCGGTGAGGAGGGAGGAACTCAGGCCTCGGACATGGAGAATACGTCCTGAAAATCTCTGATATATCCAGGCAGGATCAGAGACTCAGTATGTACCTCCTAACTGCAAAATTGATTTGCAACATTTGGAACAATCACCTCCCCATTTCTCTAATTCACCTGCAGGCCAGTTGATCACGGGGTTGTGGTCCTGTAACCATGGCAGACCTAAAACGAGGTCAGCAGGTAAATCCCTTAGGACAAGGAAGGAACAGGTCTCAGTATGGGAAATTCCCACCGTTAGGGACACCTCGGGGGTACAAAATTCCACTCGCCCATTATTCAATGGGGTGGAATCTAAGGCAATAATTTGAATTACCTCCCTTAGAGGAACTAGCGGAATACCAACAGTTTGTACGAAATCAAAATTAATAAAATTAACGGCAGAACCTGAATCAACAAATGCTTGACCCTCCCCTTAATTTGACCATAGGTAACAGAAATAGGTAGCAAAACTTTCCTTCTTACCACCGTCGGAGTTACCTTGCTTCCCACCGGAGATCTCCTAGAAGGTGGAAGTTTGGGACACTGCTGGAGCCAGTGGTTCATCCCACCGCAGTAAAAACAGGCTCCCTTCAGGCGTCTTTGGTCCCTTATGGTCCCCCCTAACTGCATGGGTTCCTCCGGAATTCTGGCAGGCGATGGACTCGGAAGAGGAATCTCAGGCAAGCGGCCACCTGAGGAATGCTAGAACGTTCTCTCAGCCTCTCTCTCACCCGTCGTCTAGTTTAATGGCCAAGGTCATAGTCGCCTCTAAGGAGTCAGGAGTGGGATAACATACCAGAAGGTCTTTGAGTTGGTCTGACAGCCCCACCCTAAAACTGGCTTCTCAAAGCTGGGTCATTCCACCCAGAGGAGACACACCACTTCCTGAACTCTGCCACAGTAATCCTCTACAGGGCGGTTTCCCTGCCTGAATGTTCCTGAGCTGAGTTTCTGCTACAGTGGCCCAGTCTGGTTCTTCATACAAAAGACCTAAGGCCTGGAAAAAGGCCTCCACAGACAACAGACATGGGGAGTCAGATGGCAATGAGAAAGCCCCACTCCTGCGGATCCCCTTGCAGCAAGGAAATAATTATTCCTACCCGCTGCTGCTCAGAACCCGAGGAGTGTGGGCGTAAACGAAAATATAATTTGCAACTTTCCTGGAAAGACGGAAAGTCTTTCGGTTACCCACAAACCGATCGGGCAACCTTATATAGGGTTCAATAATGGAGGAGCGGCTGCGGGTACAGTTTGCAGCTGCTCCTGGTGTTGGATTCTCTCGGCCAGATCCTGGATCATCTGAGCCATGTCACTTATATGATCCGTGAGAATTCGCAACGGCTCCATTTAGTATGGCCTGTGATTCTGTCACGGGGGAGACAAGGGAAGGTGCGCCCTGTACTGAAACCCCCCCGTTCTCTCCCTGCCTGCTTGCCTCAGTCGGCCCTAGGCGGCCGCGGACAACCACGGTGACGGTCCCTGCTCTGTATAAGTGCACAGGGAGGAACAGGGAACAATTGGAGAGACAAACACAGACGAAACAAACACAATATCAGAATAGTCTGCAAGCCGGGTCATACACAGGAGATAACGTCAATACCAGGGGTGAAGCAAAGAGAGGTCGAAGTCCAAGTCCAAGGTCAGGGTCAGGGTCGAACAGCAATCAAACACTAGGTCGCACAAGCACTGATCAAAGTAGTAACGCTAATCACAGGCATCTGAGTGAGGCAGTTGCCATCTTTAAATAGCCCGCCCAGGATCATGTGATGTGGCCAGCATCACATGACCTGAGGCGGAGCAAGCTGTCAAAACAATATGTAAAGTAGCCATGTGGTGTGATCAGCACCACATGGCTAAACCCAAACAGAGAATTAACACATGAAGTGCTGGCTGACAAGACCAGCACTTCAATTCCCTATTGCTCGTCTCTAGGGGGGCGGAGAGGTCTGGTGACGTCGTGCAGAGGGAGCGCGACGCCGACCTCGCGTGACAGTGGGTTTTAGAAATTGTCTTAAAAATTTTAACATACGAACATAGTTTATAAGGCCGAAAAAAGACATCTGTTCATCCAGTTCGGCCTGTTTTCCTACAAGTTGATCCAGAGGAAGGCAAAAAAAAACCCTGTGAGGTAAAAGCCAATTTTCCCCACTTTAGGGAAAAAAGATTCCTTCCCGACTCCAATCAGGCAATCAGAATTACTCCCTGGATCAACGACCCATCTCTAGTAACTATAACCTGTAATATTATTACACTCCAGAAATACATCCAGGCCCCTCTTAAACTTTTTTAGTGAACTTACCATCACCACCTCCTCAGGCAGAGAGTTCCATAGTCTCACTGCTCTTACCGTAAAGAATCCTCTTCTATGTTTGTGTACAAACCTTCTTTCCTCCAGACGCAGAGGATGTCCCCTCGTCACAGTCACAGTCCTGGGGATAAATAGATCATGGGAGAGATCTCTGTACTGACCTCTGATATATTTATACATAGTTATTAGATCTCCCCTCAGTCGTCTTTTTTCTAAAGTGAATAAGCCTAATTTTGATAATCTTTCTGGGTAATGTAGTCCACCCATTCCAGTTATTACTTTAGTTGCCCTCCTCTGAACCCTCTCCAGCTCTGCTATGTCTGCCTTGTTCACAGGAGCCCAGAACTGTACACATACTCCATGTGTGGTCTGACTAGTGATTTGTAAAGTGGCAGGACTATGTTCTCATCATGGGCATCTATGCCTCTTTTGATGCAACCCATTATCTTATTGGCCTTGGCAGCAGCTGTCTGACACTGGTTTCTACAGCTTAGTTTGCTGTTCACTAAAATTCCTAGGTCCTTTTCCATGTCAGAGTTACCCAATATTTTACCATTAAGTATGTACTGGTGACTTGCATTATTCCTTCCCATATGCATAACCTTACATTTGTCAGTGTTAAACCTCATCTGCCACTTCTCTGCCCAAGCCTCCAGTCTATCAGATCCATCTATAGCAGTGTACTGTCCTCTTCTGTGTTAATTACTTTACACAGTTTAGTGTCATCTGCAAAAATTTATATTTTACTGTGCAAGCCTTCTACAAGATCATTAATAAATATATTGAAGAGAATAGGGCCCAATACTGACCCCTGTGGTACCCCACTAGTGACTCAATCTGAATATGTGCCGTTAATAACCACCCTCTGTTTTCTATCACAGAGCCAGTTACTTACCCACATACCAACATTTTCTCCCAGGCCAAGCATTCTCATTTTATATACTAACCTTTTATGTGGTACCGTGTCAAATGCTTTGGAGAAGTCCAGATATCCGACATCCATTGATTCGCCACGGTATAGTCTAGAACTTACCTCCTCATAGAAACTGATTAAATTGGTTTCACATGACCAATCCCTCATGAAGCCATGCTGATATGGAGTTATTTGCTTATTTTCACTGATGTAGTCCAAGACAGCATCTCTTAGAAAACCCTCAAACAATTTACCCACAACAGATGTTAAACTTACCGGCCTATAGTTCCCGGGCTCTGTTTTTGGACCCTTTTTGAATATTGGCACCACATTTGCTATGTGCCAATCCTGTGGAACACTCCCTGTCAGTATAGAGTCCTTAAATATCAGAAATAAGGGTCTGGCGATGACATTACTTAATTCTCTTAGGATACGGGGGTGTATGCCATCCGGTCCTGGCGATTTGTCTATTTTAATCTTTTTAAGATGCAGCTCTACTTCTTCCTGGGTCAGATAGGGCACTTTTAATGGGGAATTTACTTTTATATTCTGCATTTCATCTGACAGTTTATTTTCCTCAGTGAATACAGAGGAGAAAAAGATATTTAGTAGCTTTGCTTTCTCCTCATCGCTCTCTGCAACTCCCCCCTCATTACTCTGTAAGGGGCCGACACCTTCAGGTTTATACTTTTTGCCATTTATATAATTAAAGAACATTTCAGGGTTAGTTTTACTCTCTTTGGCGATTAATCTCTCTGTCTCTAGTTTGGCTGTTTTTATTTGTCTTTTACATATTCTATTTTTTTCCTTATAGTTTTTCAATGCTTCCTCGCTCCCCTCCTGTTTTAGTGATTTAAATGCTTTCTGTTTGTCATTTATTGCTTTCTTTACAGTTCTATTTATCCACATAGTTTTTTTCTTGTTCCTTAACCTTTTATTCCCATAAGGTATGTACCTCTGACAATTAGATATTAGGATGCTTTTAAAAATATCCCATTTTGTGACTGTATTTTTATTTTTGAGGACTTTGTCCCAGTTAATTAGGCCTATGGCCTCTCTTAGTTGACTAAAATTTGCTTTTTTGAAGTTTGGTATTTTTGTTCCTCCCTGAAGAAACGCTCTTTTGAATGACAATTGGAAGGTTATTATATTATGGTCACTATTTCCCAGGTGTCCCCCAACCTGCACATCTGTTGTTCTGTCAGGTCTATTGGTTAATACTAAGTCCAGTATGGCTGTCCCTCTAGTCGGGTCCTGAACCAGTTGGGAAAGGTAATTGTCTTTGGTTATTTCCAAGAACCTGTTTCCTTTATGAGATATACAGGTTTCAGTTTCCCAGTCTGGGTAGTTGAAATACCCCATAATAACGACCTCATTATGTTTTGCCGCCTCTTCTATTTCATTTAGAAGTAGATTTTCTGTGGACTCTGGTATATTAGGTGGTTTATAATAAAGTCCTATTAGTATTTTATTATTGTTTTTGGTTCCATTTATTTCTACCCACAGTGACTCCACATGTTCATGTCCCTCACTTCCATATCTTCCCGGAGTGTGGGCTTTAGACAGGACTATACATAAAGGCAGACCCCTCCCCCTCTCCGGTTTTGGTGATCCTTTCTAAACAGACTGTAACCCTGTACATTAACTGCCCAGTCATAGGTATCATCCAGCCATGTCTCAGTTATTCCCACTATGTCATAGTCCTCCTCACACATCACAAATTCCAGTTCACCAGTTTTATTAGTCAGGCTTCTGGCATTAGTGTACATACAGTTAAAAGGTTTATATATATATTTTCCCCTACACCTTTCCTTCTGCACTGTTCTAGTTCCTCCTTCCATTCCTCCCCCAGTTCCATTACCTTGCCCCAGGTCTCTATCTGCACTATCTTCCCCATCTATAATGTAGTTACCCTCCCCCCCCAGTCCCTAGTTTAAACACTCCTCCAGCCTTCTAGCCATCTTCTCCCCCAAAACAGCTGCCCCTTCCCCATTGAGGTGCAGCCCATCCCTACGGTAGAGCCTTCCAAATCCCTCCTTCCTACACCAGCCACTTTTTTACCTCCCTAATCTCCCGCTGCCTTTCTTGTGTGGCTCGTGGTACAGGCAGTATTTCGGAAAAGACTACCTTTGACGTCCTTGCCCTAAGCATATGCCCTGGATCCCTAAAATAATTTTTTAAGGACGCTCCACCTACCTCTAACTTTGTCATTGGTTCCGATATGTACCATGACTGCTAGATCTTCTCCAACCCCTCCCAGTATTCTGTCAACCCGACCTGCAATGTGCCAAACTCGAGTGCCTGGAAGGCAACACACCATTCGACGATCCCGGTCTTTGTGACAGATTGCCCTCTCTGTACCCCTAATAATTGAATCTCCCACTACCAGCACCTGTCTGGCCTGCCCTGCTCTCCTGGTCCCCTGCTTACTGAAGCTGACATTCCCCTGACTGGCAGAGGTTGCTTCTAAAATTCTAAGCCTTCTAATGTCCCAAAAAAAAAAAAAAAAGACACTTACAAAATCGTGCAAACATAAAGTAGACGTATGAGGAATGTTGAATAATCAATATTTTATGAGGTATCACTTTCTGTATTAAAAGCAGAGAAATTGCGAAATTTTCAAAATTCTTGGTAAATTTGGGATTTTTCATAAATAAAGGTGAAATATATTGACTCAAATGTATGACTGTCATAAAGTAGAATGTGTCACGAGAAAACAATCTCAGAATGACTTGGATAAGTAAAAGTGTTCCAAAGTTATTATCACATAAAGTGATACATGTCAGATTTTCAAAAATAAGCCTGGTCACGAAGGTGCAAGGGGTTAAACAAGATGGAAACCCCAATAACAGTAGAATTATACAGGTTATTTGCCCCAATTTGAGAATTAAGGCCTAATAGAATTAAACAAGGTGTTATTGGGGTATAACAGTAGAACGAGACAGGTTATTCACCCCAATTTGGGAATCAGTGTCCAATAGAATTGATTTTCTATTAATCACTGTGGACACCATTCAATTAGATAGCTCTGTGCCCTACAATGCAATTGATTCAAAGTGCGCTGTCTCCTATGGATGCCTTCAGCTTCAGATTGCAGTGCCTGCACTATCCCTGCACAGTCCTTTTACAGTGGCAATCCAGTATTCTCTTTTACTACAGATCATCAGCATTGCTATCCTTAGCGCAACAGCGCTTTCACGTCTCTCCCAATGCTCAGCTCACAGTGAAATGATGGAGACCACAAGGGATGAGGATTTTAAAGGGCTAACACATCACAGGGGATGCAATCTGCGGATTGGCTGGCTGCATGGCATTAAGGATGATCTCTCATTCCTGGGTTTCTTACTTACACTTTGTAACACATGTAATCACCATATTAGGAAAAAATAATTCGGAACACAAGGAAATTTGGATTTGTTGTAAATCAAATTTTTCCGTAACTTCCAATTGATTTCCACTTCAGATGCTTTAATTTGCTCAACACTAGTTGGCAAAAATAGATCGGATTCAGCAGGAAACTGACTGCCAGCACTCTGTTAACCAGACGCCTCCTGCCTGCAATTTTGTCCCCACATGCAGGCATGGGTGCCAGGCTTCCTCCCTCCCCCCTGCGCTGATGTGCCCCATGCTGACAGGTGTGGACAGCAGGGTTCTTAAGCTGTGCTCCTGCTTCCTTCACTTTCCTCGTGGCTCTGAGCGGAGCTTGTTCTCCGGCTCAGAGTTCCTTGTGTGCATGTATGGTGCGCTCGCGCATGCCACTCCTCAGGTGAGACGCCACTTGCATGCCCCTCTATCTTCATCAGCCTATGGCTGGTCTGCAGGACATATTTAAAGGCGCCTACTTCTTCAAAAAGGTGCATGTGCAACTTGGCCATAGTTTGTCTAGCCCTATTGAACAAAGCTGTTTAGTGTGATTCTGCTATACTGTGTACTGGACCATGCTTCTTGATTAAATGGACTTTGTCTGATTGCTGCCTAGACATCGCTCTCTGAGGGTGTTGGTCATATGGAACAATGGATTTGCACCCGCTGGACTTTACACAGTCCTCCTAATCAGCTGTTTGCAGAAGATCTATAGCTACACATGTTAATAGGAGCTGCAGTAGCCAGTATGTAGTGGAGGGAGCTGTGAATTTCTGAACCTGCTTCTGGCACCCAGCCTCTGCAAGTAGCTGGTCGGTGGAGTTGGGAGTCAGATGTCAGCCATTCTGATATGGATGACCTCCTAAGGATAGGTCGGCAATAGTTAAGTCCCAGAGAGCATTCGTTGTGTATTCTTTTCTCCATAAAATTGTTAAACTTTAAATATGATGCTACTAATTTAGTGTATTTAATTACCTATTATGCTAGCAGAGTTTGGGGGTGCCAAATTGACTTACCGCACAGTATGCCATTTAATTGAATGCTGGCCCTGCTGTCAAGTACAGTGCTCAAGGCAATCCCATAGAAATGAATGGAGTAGTGGTCACATAGTAATCCTCCATTCTCATGTGCAATTTTAGGATCTCCATTCTTGTGATTGCTGGGGGTCCAACCACTTGGATCAGACACAGTACTTATCCCCTATCCGATGGATAGGTGTTATTTGTTGTGGGATAACACCTTTAAGAAGCATAGGTGTCTTATTAAATTTGTAAAATCTTTGCCTGTCCATGCTTCAGAACATCAAATCAAGACTTGTGCTATAATTTATGCCTGTTTCTGATGTAAATGATAGTTAAGCTGTGCTACTCCCACTAAGCCCTTCCCACTTTCATCAAAAGTGTTGAGTGTGGCATAAATTCTGCCCTTTCTCCTAACATGTGAATAAGACTTGGGGCAGGGATTCTGTATTTTCAGCAGTGTATCTAACCAAATTTTTCATTAGTTCTGAACATAAAAATGTAAGATACAAAAGCTCCCAGTAGTATTAAAGTCAGGATACAAAGACACAATATACTTTAAAGTGTATATCACAATTGTGTTTCACTAATCATAATCCAGTGTCACTAAACATATTCTTTTCTACTAAACTACAACCAGTAGAGAAAAAAAATCTGTTTTGTATTATTTGACTTTCTTCAGAAATCAAGCATGTCCATGCTTGTGCATCAGAGGGCTTGGCAGTGCACTTCCTTCTTACCTGGAGTAATATTCTCTGGATCATACAACACAGCAAGCTAACATAATGCCGTCGGTTCACTTTGCTGTACAATTTCTGATACCTGTGAGCCTTTTTGTGATAGGTAAGAATACTTGTTTTTCAGTAAGTCTGATGCTCTCTTTGTGCTATGTCAAACTTTCTAACTCTCGAGTAAAAAAACGCTGAAGTCAGTTAGTTGGATGTCTAATACAGTATATCCAAGAAATGCTTTCCATCCACAGCCTGTACTAGGAGTAGACTGCCAAGCAATGAGAGAAAAATGCCCTGGGCTCCCTTATTTTCTGGAATGATAAAACTTTAACGTACACGTTTTATACTAGTTTGTAGCTGTAGTTATTTGTATTTGTTTTGCTGAATGTCTTGAATATGATTACTTATGTTAACACTAACTGTATAGTTTACAGAAAAGCTTACATATAGTTAACCCCTTCCTGACATGGGAATTTTCCATTTTTGCATTTTCATTTTTCACTCTCTTCCTTCTCCGAGCCATAACTTTTTGTATTTTTCCGTTCACATAGCCGTACAAGGGCTTGTTTTTTGTGGGACAAGTTGTACTTTGTAATGCCACTATTTAATATTGCATATGATGTAGCTGGATGCTGGAAAAAAATAAATCAAAATGGGGTGTCAGTTCAATTACAATGATACCACATTTATATAGTTTTTCTTGTTTTAAGGCCTCTTTCACACGAACGTTTTGTTTTGCGGTCTGCAAATTGCGGATCCTCAAAAAAAACGGATGGCATCCGTGTGCATTCCGTATTTTGCAGAACGGAACAGCTGGCCCCTAATAGAACAGTACTATTCTTGTCCGTAATACGGACAAGAATAGGACATGTTCTATTTTTTTTTTGTGGGGCTACGGAACGTGCATACAGATGCGGACAGCACACAGTATGCTCTCAGTATTTTTTGCGGGCCCATAGAAATTAATGGGTCTGCATTTTTCATGTGAAAAATGCGTATCGGAGCACGCAAAAAATACTGTCGTGTGAAAGAGGCCTAATAGAAAAATAAATGTTGGGAAAAATATTTTTTCTTTTCATCAACATATTCTGACTCCCATAACTTTTTTTTAAAGTTATCTCTACTGAGCTGCGTGATGACTCATTTTTTTGTGGAACGATCTGTAGTTTTTATTGATACTATTGTGGGGTGAAGGTGAAGCGATGAAAAACGGCAATCGGCCATATCATTTTTTCCATTACACCATTCATCGAATGGGATACAATTATACAGGCATTTTCAGATACAGCGATGTCTATGATGTTTTTTTTTAATTGTTTATTTTCATTTTGGGGAAAGGGGGTGATTTAAATTTTTATATTTTTTAAAAATTGAAAAAAAAAATTAAACTTAACTTTTTTAACCTTTTTTTGGCTGCAAAGTGGACCCCAACATGCAATCATTAGATTACCTTTTGTATGAAGTAATGGAATTTTAACCATTGCAGAATACAAATATCACTATTGTCTAATGCAGTACCGCCACCTGCAGGCATGCATTGGAATATACCAAGAATAGGCCTAGAAACCTTGTACAGGCTCTGGCTTATTACTTCTATGGAATGCCTTCCCCAATCTCAATGAAAGAAAGGATTTTTTGAGGATTACTGAAAAATATATATTCTGGGTATTACCCAAAATATGTATATGATAAAAAACAAGTGCCAGGAATGTGGAAGAAAAAAAACGGCACTATAGAAAGAGGAGGATGATTTGGGGAGGCTGCACAAGTGGTCAGGGTATAGCGAAGAACCTATATGTCAGTAAGAATATAAATGCAGTAGCCTATATTTAGAAACAAATAACAAATAGAGCTCCTATCTTCCCCATTTGGCCAAAAAACATGACTCACATAGTAGGCGCCAGTCCCCTGGATAGCCAAATGCCGTGATACCAATAATAGCTTGTCTAAAAGATTGTTAATGTGATCTTTAGGTACCAATCTAGTAAAGAGATAGATAATTGCAAGATGTCATTAGTAGGAACCAATACTGTGGCACAGTGGAGTACGGCCAATGGAGGCAGACCAGGCAGCTGCTATAGGGCCCATGGGGGAAAGGGGCCCGCCCAGTTTCAATGGCCCATCCCCTTTCTGACCTAAATACACATTGCAGTAATGCTAAACCAGGTTTGAGACATGAGCAGCGCACCAGAGGCAGTGCAGTGCACAGACATAATAATCCTCTTCTTCTGGAGGATGCTCTGCGCCGGCAGAACTAACCTTCAAGACATTAGTCTCCTCTCGTCTGCTAGCTTCGCCTCCCATGTGCTAGCTCTGCCCCGTATGGTAGCTCCGCCTCCTGTCTCCGTGCTGAATCTGATCACTACTCATGTGTACCCAGAAGTTTCTTGTCTTCTGAGCTCTTGAGGCCTGGTTCATCTAGTTTGGCCCAACCCCTCCAGTAATGAAGTAAGTGACAGCTTGTAGGTGAGAACAGTGCAGATATAGGTGTGGAGGGGGGCACTCAGCTTTCCCAGACTATTCCTCTGCACATATGCCAGCTGGTTGACACTACATTATCTCATGTGACTCAGCTTTCCTGATGTCCAGCATGGCACAAGAGCAGAGGCATGAGAACATGTGAGGGTAGGTGGGAGTTGTGTTACTCAGGTTTCTCAGACTATTCACATGTCTCTCCACATGTGCCATGCAGGAAAGCAGGGTATTACATCATGTAATGTCACTCAGATTTCCTGCTATCCTGCAAGGCATAAATGCAGATGAGAACATGGAAAGGTGGAGGGGTTCTCATGTCTCTGCACATGTGTCTTGCAGGATAGCCAGTAATGTTAGTGTCACCCAGCTGTCCTGCATGACACAGAGGAGGGGGGGTACTCCCTTAGACTATTCTCATGTCTCTGTGCATGTGCCATGCTGGACAGCAGGAAAGTTGGGTAGTATTACATCATATAATGCCCCAGATTCTTGTCAAAGCATGCTGAACACCGGCGGACCCTACCACATCCCATTCACTATAAGGGCTCTTTCACAGGAGCAGATGCCTTCCAAGAAATCCACAGCGTGTAGTAGAGCCAAGCCCCGTTCTGGACAGAAGAGGCACGGAGCATTAACATGATTAATAATACACTGTGCCTCTCTGTGATCTTTTTACTACAAAATCACAGTGAGATACAGTTGTCACTGTGATTTTGTAGTAAGATCACAGAGAAGCACAGAGCATTATCAATCATGTTAGTGATCCGTGTCTCTGCTGTCCAGAACGGGGCTTGGCTCTCCTACACGCAGCAGATTCCACACACGGCATCCGCTTGTGTGAAAGAGCCCTAATACGTCTGTTGGGTTCCAGCATGAGTACTGCCATTTTGTAGAACAAAATACTGCTGCATGAGGTGGGGCAGGGGAGAAGTTAGGGTGGGTAGTGAGAGGAGCCAGGGCGCATAGTTGGAGGGACTAGAAATGGTCTTGGGGGCCCAATTTACATTCTTGCTATGGGGCCCAGTAATTTCTATGTACACCCCTGTTGTGGCACCATAGAAATCGGACACCAGCTAGTGGTGGAAAGTGCATCCAGTGGTTAGTGGAGTAAATAGAATAAGCAAGAATATATAATATATAACCTGATTAGTACATAGATGGAACCAAAACTGGTCAATACAATTGCAACAATAATATAGTTGTGACTCATTTTACTGGGGAGGTTGTCTAAGGGATAAACTCAAGACACCTTCAGACAGAGCCCACCCCCCCCATCCGGGTTCGCTTCTAGAATGATAGGATTGATGGCAGCAGGAGATCCAGCTTCTGATCAAAATTCCTTTATTCTTTAACACACGGCTCTCAACGCGTTTTGGGGGTCTGAATCCAAAAGCCCCCTTCCTTAGGAGTAATAAAAGATTATACAAGACAAACAGTACACTTAAATTCATTTATATGCTCATAGGGAGCTCCGTTTCACACGTGTAGTTCGCGGGAAAGGCTGTCCCCGGAAGTGACGTCAACCAGTGCTGTACTTCTAGTGTTATGCGTTCCAGAGTGAAACACAATATGCGCTTCCGGTTTCGGCAGACCCGGAGCGCACTGCACTGCAGTGAGTTTTAGAAATTTTATCCAGGAATGGGCCGAGAGTAATTAAGGATATTAAGGATGACATGGGTGGCAAAAAACCTAGCGATATTCCCAACAGCATTTCCATGTCAGTACACAACTGTTTCTGCATCCTTAGGATGCAGTCGTAAATTGTGATGCTTTCTGACCTGACTGTCGGGGGGTCTGGTGGGGCACCCAGACAGGCAGGTGCCCCAAGCAAATAAGTGGTTTGCGTGGTGATAAAGACTTCTAATGAGTGGAAAACTGATAAAATATTTACTGATGTTATAGAGATCTAATCAAAATTGTCAGCGATTTCAATCAAAAGGTACAGTATGATACAGATTATTATATGTATAAAGCAAGCAGCTATATCCAAAGCCTCTATATACAATTTGTCTACAACTTATAAAGTGCATGGCTGTAAAATGGAGGATGAAAGGACACTGAATATGCTGTCTTTTCAGTTAGTTACTAGTTATGGCATCATACAGCCCTGTGATTGCCATTTATTTATTTTGCTGTGTCCTTTCATCCTCCATTTTATAGGCATGCACGTTATAAGTTCTAGACCAGGGGTGCACAACGTTTTCTGATTGGGGGCCACATTGTCAGACTGAACCAATGACAAGGGCCGAAAATAACATTTGAACGGGTATTAATAACTGAAATACTGTAATTTATGGTGTATAGTATATACAGTGTATAATATAAATGCCTGGTTACACCTCTAGGACTCACATCTAAATGGGAGACTACATGAAAAATGTATATAAACAGCCACAAGACATAGACATACATGTCTGTCACCAGATGGTTGGGGGCCGCACAGAATAGCATCAAGGGCCGCAGGTTGTGCACGCCTGTTCTAGACGAATGGTATGAGCAGGCTTTGGGTATAGCTGCTTGCTTTATACATTTATTCTGTATCATACTTCTTGATTGAAATCGCTGGCAATTTAAATTGGATCTCTGTAACATCAATAAATATTTATGATTAGAGATGAGCGAATCTATTTGCCGCTTCGAAGATTCAATACGAATCTTGGAAATTTTCCGCTGCGAAGCAAATCCGAATTTTTTGAGATTCGCTCCGTTAGATTAGAAAATGTTCTTAAGGCTTTCTACGCATTCGCTATGTACTTGTCCGACAAATTGTACGCTAATGCTACGTATAAGTTCTTCTATAAGCTGTTGCGTACTAATTCAATTAATTAGTGAACTTTTACTGTTCGTTATTCGTTCGGCAAAAGCCCGGGAACAAAGCTGTCACCTGACCTAGTGGGCAGGGCTTGCTCTGATTGGCTCAGTCTCGGTAAGCCAGTGACGCATCAGTTGTGCTGCGACTGCTGAGACGAGCAGAAGCACTGTTTGTGTAGTTCTGAGAGACAGATACCTGTTTTGTTAAAATTGGGGTGTATTTGTTCTGGGAATCCATATTACACATATCAGGGATACTGCAGGGCCAGTGCAGGGCTAGTAATTAATCAGGCAGGGAGAGAGACAGGGAGAGAGACAAAGACCAGCTGCAGGGCCACAGTCAAGTAAAAAATGTCTGGAATGGATAAGCAAAAGGGTTCCAGCCAGACCTCGAGCTCCAAAAAAAAAGGATTATTTGGCACAGGGCAGAAGTGCCAAAGCTTCTACTTGTAGAATTCGCAATACTTGGCCAGAGTTCCACTAGGCTAACCCACCAAGGCGCAAAATTTTAGTGGAGGAGAAAGTAGATGGCACGCTCATCTCAGTCTCAGTCGGATGATCTGCTGTCATCTGCTGATACAGTATCCATATGTAGCCAGGGATCAGACTCACAGCGTTCCTCCTGCTCCACCATTCCGCTCCAGTAAAGTTCGTCATTTTTGTACGCAATTTGTATGCTCATGCGTACGTGTTCACAGAAGTTGCGTACCTTTTAAAACTGAACGTTCGTTATTAGTGTGCGAATGTTCGCAAAACACCACATAATAACGTATGATTTGTACGCAGATTAGCCGAATTCGTAGAATATACAAATCTTATGAAAAGTTCAACGACTATTCGGCAAAGTGAATTTTGGATGATTTGCTCATCTCTATTTATGATCAGTTTTGTAGAGATATTAATAAAATTGCATTTTTATGGGGATTATTAAGAGCTCTCGATGCATTTTTCAATAGGAACCTTATATAATGTATAACATATATATTGGCTTGTATGTTCCAGGGTAAGCAATTTTGGTATAATCCAAATAAATTCAATAACTATTCGTTTTGTTTTTTAGGGTGTAATGGAAACAAGGTCAGGCCATTTCTGAAATACTATGAAACTGCATCATATAACAGGGATGAGCTTTTTAAAGCTCATCTAAGATCAAAAAGAGCTACAAGTCAAGAACAAAACCCAATACTGCTAGAGATAACTGGGTACAATAGGTAACAAGTCTATTCTGTGTATAATTCAGAAAATCAAAGAAGCTGTTTTCATTTTAGCATACAATCCTTTTGGGCATAATGTACCATATATGAGGTCAGTGGCCCACATTCTAGCTTAAAGAAGTCCCGACAAAAATTTTATTCCATGTCCTGCTAGAAATGTACATGATGTAATCTGTAGTGAATGTCATTTTCTTACCAGTGTCTGAATTTTTGACTTATATCATCCTGAAGTTTCTTATCTGTGTCATGTGACCAGCAATTAGACCCACCAACTCACACAGCACCTTATGTGTGGACAGGAAGTCTAATTCTCTATGTATTCCTATGAGACTGAAAGTGAGGCTCTCATAGGAATGAATAGAGCAGTGACTGGCTTTCTGTCCTGGGTCAGTTGGAGGTCAGGGAGTTGGTCACATGACCCAGCTACAATAAGAAGAGAGGTTTTTACTCACAGAAACAGTCACTGATAAGAAAATGACAATCACTACAGATTATATCATGCACCTTTCTAACAGGTCAGAGAATAAAAAAAATTGCGGGAGTTCTTCTTTAATTTGCAGCAAATTTTGGGGCCTTTTTGTCTCATTTGAGACATGTTTATGAAGCAAAAAACCCAAAAGGAATTATCGACTAAAGCCAACATGAAAACTGTATGGCGATACTTTGAAACCTGTCATCTCCGAAACACCCCCTGAACTAGAGTAAGCGGTGTATAGTGTAAGTGATGCTGAATCCGAATATGTAAGTTTTATCTTCATACTCACTTCCATTCTGATGCTGTGCTCCCACAAACCGGCTGTAAAATGCATTGAGTGGGCTCTTCTTTGAGTCCTCTCCATTATGTGAGTGAGCACTGGAGTCCACTGAGTGCATTTTACTGCAGGTTTGTGGGAGCACAGAGTCAGAATGGAAGTGAGTATGAAGATAAAACTTACATAACCGGACTCGACGTCACTTACACTATACAACACTTACTGTAGTTTGGAGGGTGTTTCAGAGCTGACAGATTCCCTTTAAACTGTCACTAACCTTTCAGCAAACTTTGCATTAATCAATAATACAGTGTGTATATGATGAATAACACTATTTCTAGCCATTATATGACTTGTTTTTGGCAGTTTATAGCACTGAATGTCTAGTTTGCAGTTCTCATAGACACAGTGGAAGGAGACTTGCTGCAGAGAGTAGAGGAGAATCTGCAGCCCAACCTTCTCTTACTCACTCTGAACCAGCCCCAGGACCATGGAGGATATAACAGTGATGTACTGACCTGTATTGTTGTGAAACACCCTCCAAACTAGAGTAAGCTGTTTACAACGCCCCCAACCCGTTGCTTACTGCTTTTCACTTTAAAAAAATGTCCTTAATCCGGTCCAAAACAGACCAGCATTCCACAGGAGGATTTTATTAGAAATGTGAATGCAAGTCTGTGGAGAGGGAAGGGGGGAGAAATGAGCAGGAGCTAAATGAGACACACACGGACAGGCAGACTGGTGGAGCTACATGGGCTGAGATATAAACTTCCTAAGTGTATAATTCATTTTTATACATGGTAGATAAATGGTTTTCTATAGGCTTGGGCGAATCAAGTGTCAGATCATAGATCCAAAGTTGATTCATTCAAAAACTTCCATGTTAAAGGGGTTGTCCCACGAAAAATATTCTACAGTTTTCAAACCAGCACCTGGATCTGAATACTTTTCTAATTGCATGTAATTAAAAATTTTGTATAGCTACTGAGTTATGCAATAAAATGTATCTGTATAGGACCACTTAATTTCTTATTTCTTTGACCTATTCACTGAGAACGCCGCACATGCTCAGTTTAAACTTTTAACTGCCTCCTGAGCTGTGATAGGGAGAGCATGGACACGCCTCCTCAGCTGCAGCAGAAAAGACACTCCCCTTGAGCTGTCAGCTTGATATAAATCTAGCAGACAATGAATGAGGAGATCTCTGGATCCATGTAAGGTACAGGGCTGGTTCTAGCTTTGTTAAAAAGAGGCTGTCATGTCCTATATGATGTCTGATTTTCATTTTTTACATTATTCGTGGGATAACCCCTTTAATGCTGTTTCCGTACAGCATTAAAATGTAATGTCTTACTAGAAGTCACGCGAGACTTCAGTGAATTACTACTGTATTCATATCTTCATTCATATCTTCTTTGAGTCCTCTCCATTATGTGAGTGAGCACCGGAGTCCACTGAGTGCATTTTACTGCAGGTTTGTCAGAGCACAGAGTCAGAATGCGAGTGAGTATGAAGATAAAAATTACATAACCGGACTCCATGTCACTTACACTATACACCGCTTACTCTAGTTTGGAGGGTGTTTCAGAGCTGACAGATTCCCTTTAAATATGCAAGATGAATTTTGGCTCCACAAAGTCACGGGTGCCAGGGAGCAGGGTAAGTATGATCTATATGAGGGTCCCGGGCACTGGGGGCATGTTTTAGACTTTGGATAACCCCTTTAAATATCTGGATATGAGTAGTAGTATATATATGAGATAATACTACTACTACTTCTATTGTATCCAGATATTTAGGACACTGATACAGAAAATAAATAAATAAACAAATATATCATTAAAAGTATCAGTATCTTAGTATTAGTGCCCTAAATATCTAGATATGAGTAGTACTGCTTTTTTTAATATATTTTTTTAAGCATCGGTCTTGATTCCCTCTGTGCTGCAACAAATTGACGTTGAGGCACAGGCCTCTCATGGATTTTTTGCCTCCTACAACAGTCTGTGCAACATACTTAATGGGTTTGTCTGTTTTTTACTATTGATGACCTATCGTCAGGATAGGTCATCAATATCAGATCAGCGGGGTCTGACACCTGGCCCCTCCCCCCCACCGATCAGCTCATACAAGCACTGCCTTCTCTGCTCTGTTTACTTGCTCGCAACAGCAATTGCAGCAGCAAGCAGTTTAATTACAAGTATAGAGTCTCCATTCACTTCTATAGGACAGCACCAAAAGCACCTTAGGCACGCCACTGCTTCTTTCATTCAAATTCGGCAGGTATGTGCCCTGGCCCCGCCTCATATCAAAGAATGCCCTCCCTGACCTGGAGATACAAAGACAAATTTTTTTTTTTAGCCGGCTTGACAGTCTAACTAAGCTCACTTTCTCACCCTTCAAAACAAGAGTAATTGGTGTAAAAACGCAAAATGTCAACAACTTTTTTGCACAAAAAGGCCCAAAAAGTTGCAAAGCTTGATAGATCCCCCATTGTATTTATTCTTGTTTCTGAAGTGTCTACCTAGTTTTCACACAGTGCTGTTGCAAGTTACAGTATAAGGGCTCATGCACACGGCTGTAGCCATTTTTGCGGTCCGTAATGTGATCTGCAAAACACGGACATCGGCCATGTGCGTTCTTCATTTTGAGGAACGGGACATTTGGTCCTATATAAACATTCTTATCCCTGTCCTTAATATGGACAAGAATTCTATTTTTTTTTTTTTGCGGGTGCTGTGGAACGGACATACGGACATGGACAGAACACAATGTGCTTTCTGCATCTTTTGGAGCCCCATTGAAGTGAATGAGACTGCATCTGACCTGCAAAAAATACGGATCGGATGCAGAAAAAAACACGGTCACATGCATAAGCCCTAAGTAAAATTTGTTAAAGTGTAACTGACATTTCACTACCAAAAATGAAATTCCTAACATATGTGATGCTGAAGGGCAGATATTTATGAAGCTGAATTTTTCAGTTAATTTTACCTTTCTGATGTCTGTATTCAGCCCTTAGAGGCACAGAGAAATAGGGTTGCTATTTCAGCATCTTCCTAAAATGGCTTCTGCTGCTCTTCCTGTGGTGATCTTTGCCCTGTCCTTGAGGCCATCCTGTATTTCCCTCATTTCCCATAAGCCTTTGCTCTCCTCACATTGAGCTCCGCACATTGGTAGAACCAATCAGAATGCAGATAACCTCCTCCACTACCCCAGAGCAATGTATCCTCTCACATACAGCTAACCAGAGGCAAGCCCTGCATTACATGAAATCAGTAAGCATTTGTTTTAGCCTCTTAATAGTCACTTGTCCCTCATTCTCTTCCACACTGACAGGGAGGGGGGCTGCTTTAGCTGCATCAGCTAGAAATATGGGCTTTGTATTGTCTGAAAGCTAACATTCCAACCTTTCAGACAATACCAGAATTACATAGATCTGTTCAGTACAGGGTAAGGTATCACTCATAGAAATTGGAATGCTGTGAGTGAAGCTGAAGGGGAAAGTATTAGCAGATTTTACTCACAATTATTACCGACTCAATTTCTAACAGTGATTTCTCCACTGTTGCTTGGACTAGAGCTGTCATTCTGGTCCTGTATGAAAGCCTGGACTGTCTGCGTTCAAACAAGCCAAGCTGCATGTTTCTAGGTGGTACCATCGAGGAGATATCAGCATGTAAAGCAGCCCTCCCCCCTCCACTTTCTGCCTCAGCCCAGCTCCAGGCACTCAGGGCTGAGCTCCTCGCCCAGAGCTGATGTCTCTTGTTTATCATTCAGAAAAGATGACCTGCACATGGCAACACTCTGAGATGAGAGCTGCTGAATAGGAAAGTAGCATGCATTTGTGGGAGTTATTAGCAGGTAAAACTGAAAATGATTACATTTTAAAGCACAAAAGCACTTATACAGCAGGGTGTACTATACCATTAGGGTATAAAAAATGAAATGGCAGTTACACTTTAAGCCTGGCACACACATTTTTAAATGTGTCTGGCCGCAGAGGTCCTGTCTGTGTCTGGCTGTGGAGGTCCTGCCAGCAGTCCGCCATCTCCCGCCTACTTTTTGTAAAAGTAGTGAGAGTGGTGGTTTAAAAATGTCAAAAAGGTACAAAATGGCTCTTGTGAAGTCAGTGTAACCCTTAGAGTCCTGGAATCTATTGAATTACCCTGACAGTATTATGTCTGTGTAATTCATTAGATTCCAGATCTCTGAGGTCGCACAGCATTATAAATCATTATAATGCTGTGAGATCCTCTCTGAGTTCAGAACAGGAACTCACACTGCCACACACAGCGAGTATCTCACATTGAACTCGCTCATCTGTGTTTGGCCTAATATGTGTTATGCGTAGTGATCTGCCAAAAGATTGAGCCACAACATAACCCAAGAGCAGAGCTTTAAGGCTTGGTCTACAAGGCGACATGTGTCTTGCAACAGCAAATCTTAGAAAAGTAGTTTGACCAGAAACATTTGTGCGACTTGGCTGCATCTTGTTTCTACTCAACTATTTGATAGCCACTGTTTGACTATAAAAAACAGCCAGATTGCAAAAAGGTTGCAGGTAAAGTCTAGTCAAATATGACTTGCATTGTGGTCTATGATGGCATGTCCATCTTGCTACCTGCCAACAGTGTTGGCATCACAACTTCATATACAAAGTATTTATTTTATTTTACTTTAAATTATTAAAGGGGCATTCTGGTTACATTTATTAGATCAGTGGGAGTCCAGATCCATGGGGACTCCTGAAATGAATGGAGCAGCAGATTGGGCATGCACACTGCTGCTTCATTCAGCTACATGGGACTGCCATAAATGCTGTGCTCCACTATTTCTGGCAATCCCATAGAAGTGAATGGAGCAGCAGTGTGCATGCTCAACTGCACCTGTTCTCATGATCAGTGGACATGCCACTAGTAAGTAATTTTAACCAAACATTTTTTCTTCTAACACTAGCAATTTATCTCCCAATGCAGGAAATTTGAAATGATGTTAGAGAGAGATAGAAGTGTATTCACAGATGATTTTAAAGTGATATCTGATGATACATCCATACCCATCGACTTTTCATTTTTGTATTCAGGCAAACTAAAAGGTAAGGCATAACCTCCCTCCTACAAAAAATCAACAAAGGGTTTGCTTTAAAGCGATTTTCCAGGCTCCTGATATGGTTGACTTATCATCAGGGTAGGTTGGTTTCATCCGATCAGTGAGGGTCCGACTCCCAACATCTTAGCTCACATTCACTTCAATAGGAGCTAATCTGTAGTAACCCAGCACAGTCACTACACTTTGAACAGAGCTGTGCTTCCTGTTCCATTCACGGTGCTAGCTCCAGCGCCAGAGACTTTAGGGAACAGCTTATTGTTAGGTGTAAGTGGTATAGGACCCTCATTAATTGGATAGTAATTACCCATCCTGGGGATAAGTAATCAATATCAGGAGCCTGGAAAACCCCTTTAAATATCTATTACAGTAGTGAGACATGAACCTAGGAATGAAACATGAAGTATCTAATGGCTAACAATTAGCACATGAATACCATGTGAATATTAATCCCTTAATTATTTGGTGATTTTTCCATTTTTTTCATTTTCATTTTTTATTCACAGCCTTGCTAAAGCCATAACTTTATTTTTTAATTCACATAGCCATATGAGGGCTTGGTTTTTGTGGAACAAGTTGTACTTTCTAATGGTTCATTTATGGGTGCATACAATGAAGCAGGACCAAATGGCATGAAATTATAAACAACGTTTGTTTTTACAGCGTTTCTTATGTGGTAAAACTGGCCTGTTACTTTCATTCTACAGTACGATTACAACGATACCACATTTACTTTTTCTTGTGTTTTAATACTGAAAAAAAAATAAAACTTTGGAGAAAACTTTTTTCTTTGGAAGCTGTATTTCACACAGGTGTGTGTGACGTTTTGATCACTTTTTATTACATTTTTTTGTGGGAGGCAAAGTGACCAAAAAACATTGAATCAGCCATTTTGACAGTTTTCCATATATTAGACATTTTTTATTTATATTTCTGATAACATTTTATTTTTTTACACTTTTTAATAGTTTTCTTAGGGAACTATAACCAGCAATCATCAGATTGCTATTCTCATAGACTCCAATGTATTAGGCCGTTGTATGCCCAAGCTCAGCACTAATGTGTGTTTTAAATACTCCCCCTTTGTTGGATAGTACTAAAGGGAATAGCACTATTTACTTTATGTACTGTACTTAGCATCTGTAATAAGCCCCTTTCAATAGTGTCATCAAGGAGAACAGCACTACAAGTGGGATAAACTTACTAACCATGCAAGCTCATGGCCTAAAAAGGCTCCTCCATCAGGAAAACTTACATAACTTAATGATAATGACCATATTTCAAGATGTTACACAGAAACCTCATATCCAGGATAATACAGAATTATACTCGAGATACAATACAACTGAGTTAAATGTCCTAAAGAGAAAAGGTGTCAGGTAAAGGTTTGTTACTTGTCCATGGTGAACATACATAGTGAGGTTGGGTGAGAGAACTGTTGACATAACATGGCTTTAACTCTAGATACATGGCTAGAGTTAAAGGATATGTCCCCGTTTGGCGGCAATTTTTGATTATTGTATTGTACTCATTTTGAGCTAAAAGTCTTTTTTTCAATTGGTCTTTATTAAAAATGTGGAACCCTTTTTTGTACATAGCTGAAGTGTAGTAGTAGCAGCTTCTGGATTTTCTCTCTGTTCCGTCAGTCATCTCTGCTCTCAGACATTATAAACACTCATTATTGATAAGAATGTGGCTTAAATAAGTGTTTATGACCTTTTAGTAGTTTAGAGATGAGGTTTATTAGATGACTGGGACAGTGAAAGCGAAAGTACCAGTCACACAGTTAGAAAAACAGTTAACCCTTTGTGACAGAATGGCTCAATATTTTTAATAAAGGCCAATTGAAAATATGATTTTTAGCCTAAAATGAGTAAAATGCAATCATAAACAAAAATTGCCTCCAAAGGTGTACATAGCCTTTAAAGGGGTTGGCCAGGATACAGATATGGATAACCTATCTTCTGGATAGGTCATTAGTATTAAATATCCTAATCTCGGCACCCCCACAATCAGCTGTTTGGGGCAGCTGTGGCACTGTAAAAGAAACATTCTGCAGAGCTGGAAGCAGACAGCTCCATACACTGTGTAGTGGCTGTGTTGGGGTACTAGAGCTCAAAATGTAAGATTCCAGCGATAAAATCAAATAACCATTTATTACATTTTTTAAAAGGCATATATGTGGTTTTCTGTTTGACGGAAGACCATGTACCTGCCTTTTAAAACTGGAAATAAAGGTTATTGGATTTTATCACTGGTGTCTCTTAGATATTTGCTTATGGATATTTGCTGCTGTGGCCGATGGTTTCTTCAGCGTTTTGAGAACAGCCCTTCTTTATATGTGGAATATTGAATGGTTAGCATACTTGGAACTGTACTGGAGCTCAGCTCCTACAGTATTATCTTGAATGGGAGCTGAGCAGCAGTATGCCAGTGCTGAAAGCTACACAGTGGATGCTTTATGCTTCCAGACTGTATAGTCACCAGTGCTGCAGCAGCCATGATATTTGATTTGATATTGATGACCTGATCTTGAAGAAAGGCTATTAATATGTGTTGTCCAGACAGCCCCTTTAATGCCATTTACTCTGCAGATTACAGGCTAATTATAGTGAATGAACACACGTAGAAATGGCGGCGCCGTTTCAGTTTTCGCCAGCAGAAAGGCTAAGTGCACCCCTGGCAATTTACTATCTCACTAAAATAACCCACATCATCTCTTGTTTAATTCAGATGAAGAGGATTCATTATGTCATGGATCTGTGATTGATGGCTATTTTCATGGGTCTATCCAAACGAGAAATGGGACTTTTTACATAGAGTATGAGCAACATAACAATGGATCGGTAGATTCATACATGTATCATGAGAGAGATATTGGTAAGTAATGGCGCTGGAGATTTACTTATCAAATAAGCTAATCAGAATGTGTTAGAATTCTGACATAATTTGCACAAAAAAGTCTGCTATACATGATTTGCACCATATTTATTAAGTGTTTTAGACGCGTTTTTTGACTTGTACGACAAGGTGAGTGATGTAGTGAAAAGGGGCATGACTTGCTGGGAAAGGGTTGTGACAATGTGTGCCAAGAAAGGACCAACATTTTTGCGCATAATTCTGAAGTAAAGTAAACCGGCCACTAGGAGATGTAGACTTGAACTACACAGTCTGCAGGTGCACCCGATTTATCATCCATCATAATCCAGTTTAATAAATCTGACTCAGTTTTAGACTATACTGTATATCAGTGGTGTACTCGCCAATTAATACTTGGTCTGTTTTTAGGATGCATACAATTGAAGCTTAGCTAAGGGTGATAAGCTACAAATTTAACGTAAAAATCAGGCACGCCAAAGGTACGCCGCAACGCGCGTTGGGGATGGCGTCATCCATGAGGAGGCATTCATGGGTATGTGTTGTGTCCTGTTTAATCATTTATTTTCATAATTCTTTACATGGACATCTTTTACACTGTACCCTTGGTGCCTCCTCCTGTGTGATGTCGCTATTAGTCCTGCACTTGGTTTTATAACATTTATTGTTTTGTCTATTTATTAATAAAATATGTGAATTGTCATATGCGGTCTGGCTCATTTATATAGGTTTTCTGTTTTTAGGATGCGTGCTGATCAACTGTTCTGCAGTGCTCTTGCAAGTGATAAGTCCTATTTTTTGCTTAGCAGGCACATCTCCCCAAGTTTATCAGTGATTGGTCCTTCTATTACGACTCAGTCCTGTATGTATGGCAGAAAGGGATGTTTCTCTCACTGAAGTTTCGTGGCCGTACAAATAGCTTATCATCTGTGGTCCTAAGGATAGGTGATTCATTTTAAAGAACTGGAAAAAACCTTTTAAAAACCACTTTCAGAGGACTGGACTGTTGTACTGTACAGTACCCAGATAATGCCAGCCACCATAAAAGTAACATTCACTAGTACACACAGGCATCTGTTTACATATAAAACAAAATATAAATGTGCATAAATACACTATAAACGATGGATGCACATGCACAGACACAAATACCTGACTGATGAAAGAGAAGAAAGTGCATGCAGGCCAGGCCTGATCTCATCTGCCCAGATGAGGGCGGTGTGATGATATTATTATCTCGCTGCTGGCATCGTGATTTTGTGCACCCACTAGAGCTTGTTGATGTACTTTGACTGAAGGGAGGTTTCGGGTCAGCAATCCACTTCTCCACAGTTCTCTGAACTCCACTGTTATTTTAACAAAACCAGGGAGAATTGACTGGATCCCACCCCTGACATAAGTATTGTGGGTAGAAAAGCCTTCAGTATTTATTAGCAAACATACTAAGTATTCATCCATGCATGTTACTCTTGCTGCACATTCATATAACCTAAGTGTCCATTGATTAAACCCCTCATACCGTATCTGAAGACAGGATAACTATTTACTCTAACTAACTAACTAACCCATCACCATGCTGTGGATCTGACAGACACCAGAAGACTTAAGGCCCCTTTACATGGGCAAATTGAGCAGGCGATTGTCAGGAAGAAAGTCTTCCTGCCTGGCAAACACCTGCTCGTCAGCGCAGGAAACCGCTGCATTTACGTGCAGCGATCTCCTCCATAATATGGGGAGTAACAATCGCTAATGCTATCGCTTGTTCCCATACTGACCCCTTCACGCCCAGTACCGTAATAGTACGCCGCTGGGTGAAGTGGCTTAATGCCCAGTGCCGTAGTACTGCGGCGCACCAATCGGGCGGGTGCAGGAGCTGCACCCGCGCGATCAGCTGCGGGGGACCGGCTGTGCCCAGTAGCCAGACCCCTGCTGTATGTGCCGGCATCGGTGAAAACACCGATGCCGGCGCATTAACCCTTCATGTGCCGCGGTCAGCGCTGACCGTGGCACATGCGATGTGTGCGGCGTGCAGGGGAGTCCATCGGGTCCCCACGCTGCTGTGACGGCTGCCATCTACGGAAGCCTGTGAGATCCAACCCCCTGGATCTCACAGGCAGAAGGCTGTAATTTTATTACTGTGAGTAATACACTTACAGCCAATGCATTACAATATTGTAATTACAGTATTGTAATGCATTGTAAAGGGGATCAGACCCCCAAAAGTTAAAACTTTTATTATTATTTATTTTTTTAACTTTATGTTTTAACTTTTTTTCACTTTTTTACCACAGTTTTTTTAAGTAAAATAAAAAAGTACCATTTTCCCAAAATAAAGTTAAACAAATTAAAAAAAAAAGAGAAAAAAAAGAAAAAAGAAAAAAAGTAGACATATTCGGTATTGCCGCGTACGTTTCGACCGGCTCTATAAAAATATCACATGATCCACCCCGCCAGGTGAACGCAGTAGAAAAAAAAAAAAAAACAGTGCCAAAACAGCCATTTTTTGGTCACCTTCCCTTACAAAAAGTGTAATAGCAGGCGATCAAAAAGGCATATTTACTCCAAAATGGTACCAATCAAACCGTCATCTCGTCCTGAAGAAAATGAGACCCTACCTAAGACAATCGCCCAAAAAATAAAAAAAATATGGCTCTCAGAAAATGGCAACACAAAAAGTGAAGTGTCAACACAAAAAATAAAAAGATTTTATTTACATCTAATGTGTAAAACTTACCAAAAATAAAAATGTTAGACATATTGGCCCTGATTTATCACACCTTCACTCCAGAATTCTGTCTTCAAAAAGTCGCACGATAGGGCTTTTGCGACTTTTTTGCGCATTTTTTTGCGACTTTTTGCATGTGTACACAACTCACTCCAGTTTGTAATATGGGTGGAAAAGTGGGTGTGGCTAGCCATGTTAATGAGTTTCACTCCAGATTTATCATTGCGACTTTTTAAAAAAAGTCGCAAAATAGTCGCAATCTCACTCCAGGAGGAGGGTGGAGTAGAAAAAGTGGAGTAGCTTCTCTAGACAGAAGTGTTAGGTTTAAGGACCAGCCACATTTATCAAACAACCTGTAACGTTTGATAAATGTGGCAGAAAGTACTCTAACACAGACTGAAGCAAAACTGACTTCAAATGTTTTCCTAATGATAAATTCCCCCCATTGGGTATTTCCACGTCCGAAATAACCTGCTCTATAAAAATATTACATGAGATGCTCCCCCAAGTGAATTCTGTAAAAACATTTAAAAAAAACTATGCCAAAACAGCCATTTTTTTCCTCTTGCCTCACAAAAACTATAATACCACGCGATCAAAAAAGCGTATGTACCCCAAAATGGTACCAAACAGTCATCTCGTCTTGCAAAAAATGAGACCCTACCTAAGACAATAGCTTGAAAAATAAAAAAAAAATATGGCTCTCAGAAAATGGCAGCAGAAAAACAAGATTTACAGTGCCTTGCGAAAGTATTCGGCCCCCTTGAACTTTTCAACCTTTTGCCACATTTCAGGCTTCAAACCAAAAGAATCGTCGTGCAACCCAGATGAGCCAGCAGGACGTCAATTACCAGTGGCGCATTTGTCAGAGGGCCACAAAATGTCAGCACCGGAGCCCACACGTCCAGAGCCTACTGAAGAGGCCTCATTTTCGGAGGCCCAGGAACAACTCCCTTCCAGCCCTGAGCCAGTCCAATCAAGGCCACGCGCAAGAAACGGGGAGGGGGCGATGGGCATCAGATCCTGGAGCTGCTCGAGCACAGATAGACAATACTGTGCTCAAGTACAGTGCCTTGTGAAAGTATTCGGCCCTCTGGAACTTTTCAACCTTTTGCCACATTTCAAACAAAAAGATATAACATTTTAAATTTTTGGTGAAGAATCAACAACAAGTGGGTCACAATTGTGAAGTGGAACGCAATTTATTGGATCGTTTAAACTTTTTTTGTAATAATAAAACTGAAAAGTGGGGCGTGCAAAATTATTCGGCCCCCTTGCATTAATACTTTGTTGCGTCACCTTTTGCTGCGATTACAGCTGCAAGTCGCTTGGGGTATGTCTATCAGTTTTGCACATCTGGAGACTGAAATTCTTGCCCATTCTTCCTTGCAAAACAGCTCGAGCTCTTTGAGGTTGGATGAAGAGCGTTTGTGAACAGCAGTTTTCAGCTCTTTCCACATATTCTCAATTGGATTCAGGTCTGGACTTTGACTTGGCCATTCTAAGACCTGGATACGTTTATTTTTGAACCATTCCATTGTAGATTTTGCTTTATGTTTGGGATCATTGTCTTGTTGGAAGATAAATCTCCGTCCTAGTCTCAGGTCTTTTGCAGACTCCAACAGGTTTTTATCCAGAATGGTCATGTATTTGGTTCCATCCATCTTCCCATCAATTTTAACCATCTTCCCTGTCCCTGCTGATGAAAAGCAGGCCCAAACCATGATGCTGCCACCACCATGTTTGACAGTGGGGATGGTGTGTTCAGGGTGATGAGCTGTGTTGCTTTGACGCCAAACATATCGTTTTGCATTGTTTCCAAAAAGTTCAATTTTGGTTTCATCTGACCAGAGCACCTTCTTCCACATGTTTGGTGTGTCTCCCAGGTGGCTTGTGGCAAACTGTAAACCAGACTTTTTATGGATATCTTTGAGAAATGACTTTCTTCTTGCCACTCTTCCATAAAGGCCAGATTTGTGAAGTGTTCGACTGATTGTTGTCCTATGGACAGACTCTCCCACCTCAGCTGTAGATCTCTGCAGTTCATCCAGAGTGATCATGGGCCTCTTGGCTGCTTCTTTGATCAGTCTTCTCATTGTTTGAGATGAAAATTTAGAGGGATGGCCGGGTCTTGGTAGATTTGCAGTGGTCTGATACTCCTTCCATTTCCATTTTAATATGATCGCTTGCACAGTGCTCCTTGGGATGTTTAAAGCTTGGGAAATCTTTTGGTATCCAAATCCGGCTTTAAACTTCTCCACAACAGTATCACGGACCTGCCTGGTGTGTTCCTTGGTCTTCATGATGCTCTCTGTGCTTTAAACAGAACCCTGAGACTATCACAGAGCAGGTGCATTTATACGGAGACTTAATTACACACAGGTGGATTCTATTTATCTTCATCAGTCATTTAGGACAACATTGGATCATTCAGAGATCCTCAATGAACTTCTGGAGTGAGTTTTCTGAACTGAAAGTAAATGGGCCGAATAATTTTGCACACCTAACTTTTCAGTTTTATTATTGCAAAAAAAAGTTTAAATGATCCAATAAATTTTGTTCCACTTCACAATTGTGACCCACTTGTTGTTGATTTTTCACCAAAAATTTAAAATGTTATATCATTTTGTTTGAAGCCTGAAATGTGGCAAAAGGTTGAAAAGTTCCAGGGGGGGGGGGGCGAATACTTTCGCAAGGCACTGTAATTCTGTTCAAAAATGCATCTAATGTGTAAAACTTAACAAAAATAAAAATGTTAGACATATTGGGTATTACCGCGTCCGTAACAACCTGCTCTATAAAAATATCACATAATATTCCCCCTCAGGTGAACGCTGTAAAAAAATTTAAAAAAACTATGACAAAACAGCCATTTATTGGTCACCTACCCTCACAAAAAGTTTAATAGCAGGCGATCAAAAAGGCATATTTACCCCAAAATGGTACCAATCAAACAGTCATCTCATCCCGCAGAAACTGATACCCTACCTAAGACAATCGCTCAAAAAATAAAAAAATATGGCTCTCACACAAAAACAAGATTTAATTCTGTTCAAAAATGCATCTAATGTGTAAAACTTAACAAAAATAAAAATGTTAGACATATTGGGTATCGCCACATTCGTAACAACCTACTCTATAAAAATATCACATGATTTGCCCCTTCAGGTGAATGCTGTAAATATTTTTTTAAAAACTACGCCAAAACAAAAAGTGTAACACCAAGCGATCAAAAAGTCTTGTGTACCCCAAAATGGTACGAATGAAACCGTCACCTCATCCCGCAAAAAATGAGACCCCACATAAGACAATAACTCAAAAAATAAATACCAATGGCACCCACAAACCAATCCATCAAAATCTGTGATGCAAAATCCATATGGCGCTCCTTCCGTTCTGAGTCCTGCCATGCGCGTCCCCACAGCAGTTTACCACCACATATGGGGTGTTGCCGTATTCAGGAGAAAATGGGGAACAAATTATGGGTTGCTAAAGCAACATTTTATTGGAAGAAATGAAACTTTTCATTTTCACAGCCAAGTGTTTCCAAATTCCATAAAATGCTTAGGGGGTCAAAGTGGTCAGTACACCCCTTAATATATTCTTTGAAGGGTATAGTTTCCAAAATGGTGTCACTTTTTGAGGGTTTCTGCTCTAGTGGTACGTCAGAGTCTCTCAATTACAAAATGGTGCCTAAAAACCACTCTAGTAAAATCTGCCTCCAAAAACTGTATGGTGCTCCTTTCCTTCTGACCACTGCCACATGCCCATAGAGCAGTTTACCACCATATATGGGGTATTTCTGTAAACTGCAGAATCAGAGTAATGTATATTGAAGTTTAGTTTGCTGTTAACCCGTGCTGTGTTGCAAGAAAAAATTAATTAACATGAAAAATCTGCATAAAAATGAAATTTCGCCTCCATTTTTCTTTAATTCTTGTAGAACACATAATGCCCCTTTCACACGAGCGGGAGACTCGCATGTCTCCCGCAACGCATCTACAGGGCTGGACTCGGCACGGACAGGGATCGCAGAGCATTATATGCGATCCCAGTCAGTGCCGGAGTCCAGCCCTGTAGATGCGTTGCGGGAGACATGCGAGTCTCCCGCTCGTGTGAAAGGGGCATAAGGGTTAACAAAGTTTGTAATGTCAGTTTTAAATAATTTGAGGGGTGTAGTTTCTAAAATGGGGTCATTTATGGGTGGTTTCCATTACGTAAGCCCCTCAAAATCACTTTATATCTGAATTGGTGCTTAAAAAAATGGTTTTGGAAATTTTGTTGAAAATTTTAAAAATGGCTTCTAAACTTCTAAGCTTTCTCACGTCCTAAAAAAGTAAAATGATGCCAACATAAAGTAGACATATGGGGAATGTAAAATAACTATTTTTGGAGGTATTATTATAATTACTATGTATTTTGAAGTAGAGAAATTGAAATTTGCAAATTTGCTAATTTTTCCAAATTCTTGCTAAATGTGTTATTTTTTTACAAATAAAAATGAAATATTTTGCCACAAATTTACTACTGTCGTGAAGCACAACATGTGACGAGAAAACAATCTCAGAATGGCCTGGATAAGTAGAAGCGTTCCAAAGTTATTACCACATAAAGTGACATGTCAGATTAGCAAAAAATGGCCTGGGTAGGAAGGTGAAAACAGACCCGGGGTAGAAAGGGTTAAACAGCATGATCTGTTGCCGGCAAACAAAGATTTTTGTGACCACATGAATGATGCGATTACCCGATAAATGAGAGTTTCACTCTTTTAGACCACAAGCTAATCAATTCCTATGAACGCTTGTTAGCGATCATCTGAGAATCGGTCAGTGTAAAGGGCACTTTATACAGTACATCCTTTAGCAACTAAATGAGGGAAGAATTGGGAACTGCTGATGATTTTCCTACTACCATGTCCCTGCTTCTCCACACTGTCCATAGTATCCTAAATTCACATTATTTGAAAGTTCAATCATGAAAGTTACTCTATTTCACTCACCACCCTTCGATCACAGAGGGAAATACATGGTGCAAGATTAGACTATATCATTGGAGTTCTTATATTTTCTTTTGTTCTCATTTGTCTGGTGTCACACGACCCCAAAAACAATATGTGAATTTTAGATAAATTAACCTGTGCATGGAATAAAAGGAGTAAATTGTGCAAGATTTCCACAAAAATGTCAAGATTTAAGACCTTATCAAACAAAAACATATGGCACGCTGATCATCAACTTTCAGTATGAACCAGGATTTCACCCACATGCCCTGTAAATAAGCCATTGTGGATGAAACTTTGAGTTAGGTGTGGTCAGTGTGACCACTTGTATTTATGTTTGATAAGTACTTTTTAAGTTTTGTGTTATTCCTGTTCCATGTACCTCATTTAACATGTGCACAGGTTCAGGAATTCAACATTTTCCAATTGAATACAAATTGTAATTAAAAATATGTTGTCTTTGGCCTCACCCACTTTATCCGTCTTTTATGTTGTAAAAAGTGGAACTGGTGCTACAAAAATATGGAGCTCATTCTAAACATTATATTTCTCAATGTGTTTACACCAAAAAACTGCCATGAATACATTGATAAATCTCCTGCTTCCCTTCCAATACAAAGCTATCTGACTTATTGCAACCACCACTAGGAGGAGCTCAGTGCATAGGAATTAAATTATCTACCAAGGGAGCTGTACTAATAACTTTGCTCTCTCTAGTGGCAGCTGCATGCAAATGCAGTGTTTTCATGGGTGGGAAGAGAACAAGTTCTTCCCCCCGCCCCATCCAGGCCCCATAGTAGTCGCGTGGTCGGCCTTTATTGCAGGTACTCCACTGCCTGTACTATTCCTTATTTAACCCCTTAAGGACACAACTCCTATAACAAAGGTGTGTATACCCAAAAATAGGTCATGATTCGGGGGACGGAGCCTGACTGCACAGTGTGATGGACTCTTGTTAGAGAGCCCCTTCAACACAGGCCTGTGTTACTGCTATATAAGCTGCTTGTAAGGCGCGTGCATCGACGTCGTGCACGCGGTCGCTTGCCGTCCCGGGCTGCGGGTGTTGATGAGGGGGCACGGGCGAATCTCAGTGCGGTATCTTTGCGCCCACAGTCTTACTGCAGGGAACAAGGACCGGCACAGGAAGTGGTCATGCGCCAGCTCCTTGAGACCTCTGGTGATGTCACTTCCGCCAGGCGTTCACAGGAAGTATGTCAGGCACTACGCCCTGCCCTTGAGACCTCTGGTGATGTCACTTCCGCCAGGCATTCACAGGAAGTATGTCAGTAACCACGCCTCTGCCAATTAGCTCACTGCTATTTAAACCCTAAGCTTCTGCTGGGTAGGGCCGGTGCCTTGTTGTTCATGTGCGACTGCGACGGTCCGGTCCATTTGCTATCTGACACTGAATGGTGTAGTGTGTGTTTGAGTGCTTTCTTGCACTGGTGCGTGGTCCCACGTACCTGCTTCACTGTCTGTCTTTTCGTGTGGTGTGTATCACTCTGAGTGTTTGAAGGCCACGCTTGCGGCCGTGCCGTAGCCCCTTCCTGGAGCACGGGTTCACGGTGGGCGTCGCCTGTCTGGAGGTCTGTGTAGCCAAAGTTCTGGCTCCAGTCCTAAGCGCAGTTGCGCAGCACGTGTTGGTGTGAACTGTTACTTATTATTTGTGTTTTGCCTTCTGTATTATTTTGCCCTTCGGAAGCGGTCGTTATTGTCCGGCTGCCCAGGGTTGGGTCCAGTGATCCCCAGTGACAGAGTCACTTAATTATTTTATTTGTGCCTCAGTGGCCTAACAGTAGGCACTGGCCAGGGATCCGCCGGCGCAATGTCGAACCTGATTACTCCATCCATGCAGGCGTATGTAAAGAGGTGGGAACAGCGCATGCAGGAGATGGAGCAACGGGCTGCCGCCTTTTCGGGGCATAATGCAGATTTCTTTTCCACACTGGACGGTCGGTTGCAGGCTTTGGAGCAGCACGCCGCAATCGTGGCTAATACTACTGCTGCCTCTGCTGACGCCCGGGTTTCTGTTTCAACCCACCGACTGCCTAAATTACCCCTTCCCGCACGATTTGGTGGAAAACAGGAGGAGTGTAGAGGTTTCCTGAGCCAATGCCAAATCCAATTCCAGTTAAATCCGCAGGCGCTGGCTTGGGCGACACCATTATGGGAAAGAGTTGATCCTTGCGTCACCTCCTTACCTCACTTCCTCTCTTGTTTCAGGGAAGTGTTTCAGGGTCCAGACCCACAGGTCATTGCCGGTTCCAGTTTACTGGAATTACGCCAGGGAACGGAGTCGGTGGCTCAGTATGCAATCCGATTCCGGACCTTGGCGTCAGAGCTCGCGTGGCCGGTTGCTCCGCTACTCACTATCTTCGAAGCCGGTCTAAGCCCTTCTGCTAAAGACGAGTTAGCTGACAGAGAGAGGCCTAACACTCTCAGCGGTCTGATCGACCTAGCTACTAGGATCGATCGTCGTCTGTCTGAACGCCACCATGAGCAAGCGCAGTTGAGAAGCCGAATTCTACTCGCTCCCGCCTGCTCTCAGCCCGAAATTCCCCGAGGGGAGCCGATGGAGGTAGACAGGGTTCATCCTCGTAGACGTGAAGTGACATGTCATTTTTGTGGGAGATGGGGCCACTATGCTCCTCAATGTCCTCAAAAGTCGGGAAAAAGGACACACCTAGAAACAATTGGAGGTACCTCTCTAGGTGGAATAGCACAATCCTCCTCAAAATGTACATTTTCGGTTCTAATCGAGGTTAATGGTAGGACCATTAACCATACCCTCCAGAGCCTTCATTGATTCCGGAGCTTCGGGCAATTTTATTTCCCTTAAATTGACCCAGAAACTCGGAATTCCGACCAAACCACTCTCTTCCAGTATAAGTATATCTGTGGTGGATGGCTCCAAATTAGACACTTGTGTTACACATGAGACTGTCCCTATAGTGATCCAGATAGGAGCTTTACATAGGGAGACTATATCGCTCCTGGTCATACCTCAGTCCATGGATCCCATTCTTCTTGGTCTTCCGTGGCTGAGGTTGCATGCCCCTATAATGGACTGGACTTCTGGCGAGGTCAAAGAGTGGGGTGCACAATGTCAAACTAAATGTATGACTGGGGTGACTCCTGTGAAGTCCCTGCCCATTGCGGCAGAGCTTCAGGGGTTACCTGCATTCACCGACGTTTTTAGTAAGAAAGGAGCAGACACTTTACCTGAACATCGCTCATATGACTGCTCCATTGAGCTGATTCCGGGGGCTATACCCCCCGTGTCGAATTACGTGCTATTATTCCACCCGAGAAGTTGTTGTCTCTAAACCCAATTGACCTGCGTCAGTTGCCTCCTGGCAAGACTTATGTGCCAGCTTCTCGCAGACAGGAGATTCTCTCCTGGGGGCATACTTCTCGGCTGGCCGGGCATCAAGGTCCCAAAAGAACAGTGGAACTCATTTCACGATACTACTGGTGGCCGGGTCTCGGTCGGGATGTACGTGCATTCACTCAGGGGTGTACCACATGTGCCCATAACAAACCATCCCGTCAGAAACCATCGGGGTTATTAATGCCTTTGCAAGTCCCAGAGAGTCCTTGGCAGGACATAGCTATGGACTTCCTGACGGGGCTTCCCCATTCTGAGGGAAATACTGTGATGTGGGTAGTGACAGATCTGTTTTCTCATGCGTGCCATTTTGTCACCTTACCTGAGGTGCCCTCCACTCCTCGTCTGGCGGAACTGTTTTTTCGCCATGTTTTACTGGACTCTGCAGGATACAAAAACATGGTTTGCTACATATTTGTGTATGGTTGGATATAGATAGGAAAAACGTGTTGTGAACCCACTGTTACATATGCACAAATGCGATGCCAGGAGGGTCACGGGGGGGGGGGGGAGTTAGAAGAAAAATCATGTTTTTGTATTGCAATTTTTTAAGAGCCATCTTTTTTTCATTTTTCAGGCTATAATCTTGTGTGGGGGCTCATTTTTTGCGGGATGAGGTGACGTTTTTATTGCTACCATTTTGGGATGCATACGACTTTTTGATCGTTTGATATTATGTTTTTTGGTAGGTGATGCGACAAAAAAGTTGTTTTGGCATAATTTTTATTAGATTTTTTTTACGCAGTTCACTTGATGGGGTAGATCATGTGATATTTTTATAGAGCCGGTCGTTTCGGATGCGGTGATACAAAATATGTCTATCTTATTTATTTATTTTTATTTGTAACTTTTTTTAATGAAATATTTGGGGGGAATTTTTTATATATATATATATATATATATATATATATATATGTGATATATATATATTTTTTTTTTATAATACTCTTTTTTTTTTTTTTTTTTTTTTTTTACACTTTGTGACCCCAATTAGGTCATACAAGACCTCAGGGGGACATTTAAAGTCACTTATTTATTTATTTTTTTTTTTTTTACACTTGATTTCTCCTGTAACTGGGGCTGACATAGTAGCCCCAGTTACAGGGGAAATACATCCCCAGAGAGGCTGTACAGCATAATACTATGCTGTACAGCCTCAGTGCAGGGCTGATCGGGTCTATGAGAGACCTGGCAGCTCCTGCACTCTCCCGGCCCCAGAACTGCCGCTACTGCGCTTCCTGATCTGTATACACAGCGCTCGTTGAGCGCTGTGTATACAGCGATCTAGAAGGCAGGGACCCCTGGGAACGGTCCCTGCCTTCTCTTTGGGTTACCCAGCTGTCACTGACAGCAGGTACCCCACTGTGCAGCTGCACGATTAGCGTGCAGCTGCTATCTCTGAATGGACGTTCAGAAACGTCCATTCAGAGATAGATAACCACTTCCCGGACGTTTATAGTCAATGGGCGGACGGGAAGTGGTTAAAAAATTACCTGAAACAATAGGTACAATTTAACCTGTTCTCAGGTTCAGGTTGTGAATCAAATCCAATATCCAAAGAACCAAAATCAAAAGGCACAGAAACAAATATAGGTACTCCAATGATAAGACCTTGAACCATATTTTTTACCTCTGTGGTTGAAGAATGATAAGTAAAATATATTGGAGGAGTCAGTCTTTTTCTCATCTTGTGTATTTTCATAAAAAAGACAGTTCAGGAGATTTTTACTAACATAAATGATTCATATTAAATCTTCTTAAAAATCTGATTTCTGTTTTCAGACTACTCTCTTATGAAAGATGTTAAATCTTTTGATCTGGCCTTGAAGAAATATGAATTTTTTGAGAAATTGAAGTGGAACGCGAAGGTTAGTACTAAAAGTTTTTCATACCTCTGTCAGTGTACTGTAGAGGAGATTGTATCCAAATAAAGACAGGCCAAACATTTCTAATAATTGCTGGTGAAAGCTACATTTAGATGCAGCAGTCATCTATCATGTCCCCTGCCCGGCGCTTCTCTGCAGCACCGGAGCGTACGGTTGCTAGGGAACATCTTGGGTATCCAGGGGAGGGAGCACCAACCAATCAGACGTAGCACTCACTAACTGGCTGTACTGACCTAATTTAAACAGGCAACCAGCTTTCCACAGGTTGCATATGATTGGTCTTATCTTCAGATCTCCCTGTGTTTCCCTATCTAGTTCGGGCCCAGAGCATACATTTGGGCCCTGCCAGTTAGGGCTGATCATGCAAGTAGTTAGAGACAGAGGTGTGGGCAAAGTTCAGGACCTCAATACTCCCTACGTGACATCATTTCTGCTCTGTGGGAACAATCGATCGCTACTGTGATCATTCATCCTTATAAAGAATCATTGTTTCTGGGCAGCAGACCCCTGTTTACACAGGACTATCTATTGCCTAAAAACAATGATCTTAGTTTTTTTTTTTCTAATTATGTGTTTATGCTTTTTAGATTTAACAAAAGGAAAACAATAAAATCACATCAACTTGACATTGTAACAAGGAAAAAAAGAAACAAAGTATTCATATCTACATCACCAGCAATATCTAGAAATGGGTGAATTACGGTATACAGAATACAATATCATTATTAGTTGAAAACACAACTCTGTCAAAAAAGTTATCTGGAGCATGTTAGCAATGAAGTCCCTAAGCCAATAATCAAGACCTAATTGCTGTGTAACCATTCACACATCATTCACACACCAGTTCCATGCAAGGTCAGTCCACTAATATCAGCAAAGTTTTTCACCAGTGGCCCAGATCTTATGAAACCACTCAGGATTGCTCTAGCAGAGAAAGTTAGTCTGTACATGGTCAATGATGCATCACTGAGCTGTATCAAGTGTGGAAGGGAAGGTACCTTGGGAGGTTTCCAGTTTGGGAGAATAGATTTTCCTAGCATAGAACATTAAATATCTATAAGAAATTTCTAGGTTATTAAGTTTGTCCACAGCTAAAAGGTTGGAACGGGATGATACTGCATTACTATCAACCTTGTCTACCAAATATAGAACAGATTTCCCTCAATTAATCCAGAGTACGTACAGTGCCTTGCGAAAGTATTCGCCCCCCTGGAACTTTTCAACCTTTTGCCACATTTCAGGCTTCAAACAAAAAGATATAACATTTTAAATTTATTGGTGAAGAATCAACAACAAGTGGGTCACAATTGTGAAGTGGAACGAAATTTTTTGGATCATTTAAACTTTTTTTGTAATAATAAAACGGAAAAGTTGGGCGTGCAAAATTATTCGGCCCATTTACTTTCAGTTCACAAACTCGCTCCAGAAGTTCATTGAGGATCTCTGAATGATCCAATGTTGTCCTAAATGACTGATGAAGATAAATAGAATCCACCTGTGTGTAATCAAGTCTCTATATAAATGCACCTGCTCTGTGATAGTCTCAGGGTTCTGTTTAAAGCACAGAGAGCATCATGAAGACCAAAGAACACACTAGGTAGGTCCGTGATACTGTTGTGGAGAAGTTTAACCCTTAGACTCCCAGCGCCGTACATGTATGGCGCTGGGGCGATGCGGGCACATGGGGCCCGCTCGCACGTGCGGCGGGGGGCATGGCCGGCAAGTCTCTGCTGTTTCTAACAGCAGAGACTTGCGGCTACTTACCCCATCGGCGGCGTCTTGCTGGGCCTTTAGATGCCGTGATCACACGTGATCACGGCATCTAGTTGCGTCTTTACCCGGAAGCGTACGCTTCCGGGTGGTGTACAGACACCCCGTGTGGCCAATTGGGGTGTCTGTACACGATCTGAAAGCTGTAAACCTTGCTGATGAGGTTTAAAGCTTTCAAAGTGCAATTCTTATTCTGGCCACTAGATGGCAGGCCAGGATAAGAAATGAGCAATTCTTGGATTTATCTCCATCTAGTAAATCCCTGATTGCTCATAAAGAAAAAAAAAAATCACAATATATTAGCTCATATTTGAGCTTTAAAATAATCACAAAGTGTAAAAAAAAGTTAAAAAATATATAAAAAATAAAAAATATATAAAAGTTCAAATCACCCCCCTTTCCGTATAATTAAAAAATAAATACCTAAATAACAAATATAGACATCATGGGTATCACTGTGACCGAAAACGCCCGTACTTTTAAAATATAAAAAAAAAATTCCAATACGGCGAATTGTGTGGCGGAAAAAAGCGTCCAAATGGCGATTCGCTGTTTTTTGTAGCTTTTTTTTCTAAAAAAAATTAAATAAAAAGTGATCAAAAAGTCATACACACGCCAGAATGGTATCAATAAAAACTTCAGATCGCCCCGCAAAAAATGAGCCCCCATACAGCTCCGTACACATAAATACCAAAAAGTTATAGGGGTCAAAACAAAAAGGCCAACTTTATAATTATTTTATCACTATCAAAACGCAGGAAAAACTATACATATTATGTATCTCTGGATTCGTACTGACCAGTAGAATGAAAGTAACTGGTCAGTTTTAATGAACATCGAACGCTGTAAATAAGAAACCCGTAGAACTGTAGCGGAATAGCGTTTTTTTTGCAATTTTATCCGATTTGGAATTTTTTTCCCGCTTCCCACTACACCATATGCAATATTAAATGGTGGCGTTGGAAAGTACAACTTGTCCCGCAAAAAACAAGCCCTCATACAGCTATGTGAACAGAAAAATAAAACAGTTATGGCTGTTTGAAGGCAGGGAGCGCAAAACGAAAATGCATAACCGAAAAAACCTCCTTTACTGAAAGGGTTAAAGCCGGATTTGGATACCAAAAGATTTCCTAAGCTTTAAACATCCCAAGGAGCACTGTGCAAGCAATCATATTGAAATGGAAGGAGTATCAGACCACTGCAAATCTACCAAGACCCGGCCATCCCTCTAAATTTTCATCTCAAACAATGAGAAGACTGATCAAAGAAGCAGCCAAGAGGCCCATGATCACTCTGGATGAACTGCAGAGATCTACAGCTGAGGTGTGAGAGTCTGTTCATAGAACAACAATCAGTCGAACACTTCACAAATCTGGTCTTTATGGAAGAGTGGCAAGAAGAAAGCCATTTCTCAAAGATATCCATAAAAAGTCTGGTTTACAGTTTGCTACAAGCCACCTGGGAGACACACCAAACATGTGGAAGAAGGTGCTCTGGTCAGATGAAACCAAAATCGAACTTTTTGGAAACAATATAAAACGATATGTTTGGCATAAAAGCAACACAGCTCATCACCCTGAACACACCATCCCCACTGTCAAACATGGTGGTGGCAGCATCATGGTTTGGGCCTGCTTTTCATCAGCAGAGACAGGGAAGATGGTTAAAATTGATTGGAAGATGGATGGAGCCAAATACAGGACCATTCTGGATGAAAACTGGTTGGAGTCTGCAAAAGACCTGAGACTAGGACGGAGATTTATCTTCCAACAAGACAATGATCCCAAACATAAAGCAAAATCTACAATGGAATGGTTCAAAAGTAAACGTATCCAGGTCTTAGAATGGCCAAGTCAAAGTCCAGACCTGAATCCAATTGAGAATATGTGGAAAGAGCTGAAAACTGCTGTTCACAAACGTTCTCCATCCAACCTCAAAGAGCTCGAGCTGTTTTGCAAGGAAGAATGGGCAAGAATTTCAGTCTCTAGATGTGCAAAACTGATAGAGACATACCCCAAGCGACTTGCAGGTGTAAGCGCAGCAAAAGGTGACGCAACAAAGTATTAATGCAAGGGGGCCGAATAATTTTGCATGCCCTACTTTTCAGTTTTATTATTACAAAAAAAAAGTTTAAATGATCCAATAAATTTCGTTCCACTTCACAATTGTGATCCACTTGTTGTTGATTCTTCACCAAAAATTTAAAATGTTATATGTTTTTGTTTGAAGCCTGAAATGTGGCAAAAGGTTGAAAAATTCCAGGGGGCCGAATACTTTCGCAAGGCACTGTATGTACCATATTCCTCAACCACCTTAAGAGATGGGCCTAGATCTCTCAAATAGACTAACGGCCTGTCGTTGGAGTAGAGTGATAACATTTCAGTAATGCCCGCCCTTCTATCCTAGAGGAATTGTTAATAGGAGACATCAAGGGCTTCATGACTAGGGCAAACAATAGGGGCGACAACGGTCAGCCTTGCTGTATGTCTCTCTGCATTGAGAAAGAATCAAACACTCATTCACTCGTATTAGTATGGTAGGTTTCAAATACAACAAATGTAGCCACTTAAAGAAATTATGCAGGACAACTAGTTATTCCAAGGTCTCCTACATAAAATCCCATTCCACTAAATCAAAAGCTTTCTCATTATCAAGAGAATCTATAGCTCTGCTGCCAGCATTGTCATTGTCCAGTCTGCAAATCAGGAAACAAATGTCTCAAATTCATATCTAAGTTTTCCCTAGCATAAAAACAGTTTGATCTGTGGTGATTACAGAAAGGATCACACTCAATAGCCGCAGAGCCAAGACTTTCACCAATATTTTAGCGTCCAAATTTATGAGACATGGGCTTAATACCTGTAGAACTCAACAAAGCAGGTGGTCTACCTAGTATAGTGATGACTAACCTCCGGCACTCCAGCTGTGGTAAAACTACAATTCCCAGCATGCTCCATTCATTTCTATGGAATTCTGAGAACAGCCAAGCAAGTGTGCATCTTGGGAGTTGTAGTTTTACCACAGCTGGAGTGCCAGAGGTTAGCCATCACAGCCCTAGTACTGTATGTGGATCACCACAATAATGGCTTCATAAAAGGATGGGGGTAAAGTTATGTTTTCCAGTAATCTAGTCAATCATCCCTTACCGAACCCCTTTCTCCTTGATTGACTATTTAGACCTATCCAGCACTGAGCTAAAGAGCTACCTCTGCCTCCTCTCCTACCTATCAGGGATTATGATCCTGAATATAGCTGATAAAATATTCAGCTGAATCTCTGTAGGAATGGAGTTCATGAGGAAACTTGAAGTATAGATAGGAGGGTAGGGTGTAACAAACGATCAGCAGCACTTGTATGCAGTCTCCATTTCCACAGCTCCACATTACCTGTCCTGTCTGTTATCTCTGTACTTCATGTCTCCTCATGAACTCCATTGCTACAAAGATGCAGCTAAAGATCATCTGTATTCAGGATCATAATTCCTGACAAGTAGAGCAGAAAGGACGATGAGGCAGCTCTTTAGCTCAGTGCTCTGAAGTAACCTGTCCCCCTGTCTGATTAGGACAGGTTTTGTGTGAACTAATGGGACAGTGGCCATTTTGTTTCCCCCGATGATTGCTCCCCAGATAAAACGAGCCATTATAAATAATGAAAGGTATTTGAGTATATATTTATACTGAAGTAATATTTAAGTTTTTTCATTTTCTTAATTCCCGGAGAACCCCTTTAATTAGAACTTTTATCCATTTTAATTGGCATATTATAGAGAAACATGTATCCTTACAGGAGGTGGCATTGTGTAAACCAATATTTCAGTTTTGGAGATGTAGGGGTATTAGAGACAACATTGTAAGGGCCAGGTTTTATGATATCCGTATGACTTAGCTTGATTATCATATTCCAAAAGGGAATTTAAAATGTGTTAATTGCAGTAGTTGTCAGAATTTCAGACAATCTTAATTTGTTACAGATAGGTGTGGTAATGCCTGCGGTAAAGGATTTAATTACATGTAAAACCACCTATGTGGTATATGTTGTTTTTTGTTCTTGTGATTTTTTTTCTAATGTTGGGAAAACAATTCACCCACTATATAAATGATTTAAGGAATCACACTTAGGGTTGAGCCATCCTAATGTGAAATGTATTGCCTCCACGAGGTCTGTCCTAAGTTTCAGCACACATCGAAAGACTTACTTCATCTCCTCTCTATCACATGTCACCGGTACATACTAAATGGTAAAACACTGGGTAACACTGACATATGAAATGGACTTTTAGTTGATAGTAACCTTAACTGTAGCAACCAATGTCGGGTAGCTGCTGGATAAAATCCAGTCAGTTGAGCAGGATCTGAGGTTATATGACAGTGCCGATTCTGTTCCCCTTGGTCGCAATCTTTCCCACAAGCAATTTCTTGCTTTTAACCCCTTAGTGACCACCCATACGCCTTTTTACGGCGGTCACTAAGGGGCCTTAGGCTGGGCCGCCGCTTTTTCACGGCGGCCCAGTCTAAGCGCTGCACGGGTCCGGCTCTCACATGAAAGCCGCGGCCCTGCTCTAACAGCCCGGACCGGCAGGAGTGCCGATCCGGGCTGTTTAACACTTTACATGCCGTCGGCAATGGCGCCCGCCGCATGTAAAGTGCTGACAGAGGGAGCGGTCTCCCTCTGTCTCCCATCGGCACCCTGCAAAAGCGATCGCAGGGTGCCGATGTGTGGGAAGGCTGGCAGGGGTCTGATCTAGGCCCCAGTCCAGCCTTGAGTAGATTACCAGCAGACTGCGCCTCTCTGGCGCAGCCTGCTGGTTAAAGTATGAATAGCATTGCCATTAAAATGCAATGCACTATAGGGATAATGCATTGCATTTTAAAGGCAATCAAAGTACTGTTAGTTATAGTCCCTCTGTGGGACTATTAAGTGGTAAAAAAAAAAAAAAAATTTCAGTAAAAAAAATCCCATAAAAAAAAAATTACTCTTTTTTTTCCATTGAAAATAAGCTTTTCAATGAAAAAATTGCAAAAAAAAAATCTTCCCCATATGTTTGGTATTGCCATGTCCGTAACGACCCGTACTACATAAATATCACAAAAATTAGCCCCTACGGTAAACACAATTAAAAAAAAAAATAAAAAAAAAAATAAGACAATTGCTAATTTATTCTTAGTTGCCACCAAAAAAACGTTATAACAAGCGATCAAAAAGTGTCATTTACTCAAAAAGGATACCAATGAAAAGTACAAGTTGTCCCGCAAAAATGAAGCCCTGACACAACTCCATAGAAAGAAAAATTAAAAAAAAATTTGTTCTTGGGAATCAGCAATGCAAAAACTTTTTTTTCTTTTAAAAAAAGGATTTTATTGCAAAAAAGTAGTAAAACGCAAAAAAAACTATATGTATTTGGTATCATTGTAATCGTATTGATCCAGAGAATAAATATATGTTGTAATTTATACCGAAAAATGATCGCCGTAAAATTTATAATGTAAAAACGCAGTGGTGGTATTGCAATTTTTCCCATTTCCCTCCCAGAAAGAGTTAATCAAAGTTAATCAGAAAGTTATCTGTACCCCAAAATGGCACCATTAAAAACTACAACTTCTCCCGTAAAAAATAAGCCCTCATACATCTATATAGACGGAAAAATGAAAAAGTTATAGCTCTTGGAACGCGACGATGAAAAAAGAAAAAAAAACGCTTGGTCACTAAGGCCAAAAACAGGCTGGTCACTAAGGGGTTAAACAGTTAAAAGCTATGGATAATATTGTGGTGAAGATGACTGATAAGAGGGGCACTGTGATTGTCATGAGCTGCGAGCAATACAGGTCAGGTGTATATAAAATGTTAATTGATACCTCTATTTATCACGTGCTCCCTCAGGACCTCATACAAACTATACAACAAAAAACTTAACAGTTGTTAATGGAGGGTGTCTTTGGGGGTTTTGAATTCCAAGGTTGCAGATTATTTGTATGTGGTTGAACCAGTGACCCCAATACTTCATGCACCCAAGGTAAATACGTAAGTCCACCACTGACCCCCTCCCTCCTTCCCAATGAGATCTGCTGTCAGTGGGATTGGTTCAGTGTGTGAAAGGATTGGGGGATGGCTGGACAGTCGGTTATAACCTCTGGTATACAGGCTGTCAGGCTTCCTAAAGGATAGCAGAGATATTCTGTGCAATTTGACTAATAGGCAATGGAGTGAGGGTGTACCTGCAATGTCTCTGCTCTTATATACATCTATCCCACATGAGGTTGCTATGCAGGCCTTCACTCTTCAATGGCAAAAATATAGGGGATCATTTATTAAGACCGGTGTTTTAGATGCCAGTCTTAATAGGCCCTATAATTGGCGGTGGATTGCCCTAGTTATGTACAGGTGCTGGCCTGTACATAACTTTGGCATATCCAGTGCTGCTTCTAAATGTAAGCCAGCTTCCTTGGTGGCTTATATTTAGACCATTTTCTAATCCTAAACCAGGCGTAGAAAATTATGAATGAGACGGCCTTTCGGCCCTTCCCTGTCCACTTTTTTAGATATGGTATGAGCGGGCAAAAGTCTCAAATTGCGGCGCAACTAACGGTTGCGGTGCAATCTGCTTCTTAAATACACCTAATATAGGCATATTTGAGGTTACTAAATGACCCCCATCATGTTTATACCCCAGATTTATGTGAGTTTGTATTGCAGGTGGCTTTTTTCCCCATATAACAATTATTTTTCAGTTGATGGGGTATTTTATTTGCAACAGGAGGATGTGTTGCCTCATTGGCAAACTTCACAATGGCTTTTTGGGAAGAATTGTTCCTTTACAACATTGACAATCCATTTGGAGGGAGCATACACTGGTATGGCAGATACATTGACCTGCAGTTGGTGTGGCAGGGAGATGTGCCTGTGTTTGTAGAATATTTATTTAACAATCAATTTAATTTGCGATTCACTCACCTTACTGATATCACGTTTTTAGATATCAAATTAATGGGTAGGGTGGGTGGGACAATTATGTCCCATTTTTCGCAAACCAACTGCAGGTAACACACAACATACAATTAAAGGGGTTGTCCGAGTTATTTTTTTGTTCTTTGTATGTTACTAACAAGTATAACAACTTTCCCATACACTTTGTGCTTCTAAAGCTGCTGGTTTCTCAGAGTTCACTGAGGGTCACATGACCTGTGATGTCAGCTTATCTCCCTGCTCTGGGATGTTTCGTGCACAAGCCTCAGAGATCAGATAACAGTCTGTACACGAGAAGTCACTGGCCACGCCCCCCTGCTCTGCCGCTCTCTGCTCTCTCCCTGGATTCCTTCAGATAAAACATTAACCCCTTCAGCCAGAACACACTGAGGGCTCAAGGCTTTACAACAGACTTTACACTGCAGGCAGTGAGGAGACAAATGCTGGGCACAGGAGCTGTAGAGGAATTATATTGCACAAGAACAGGTAGGGGGGAGTTCATGTGTGTATCAGCAGTGTCATTGTACATACAGCTGGAACTTGTAGTCCTACACATACAACATGCTGCTGAGTATTCCAGCAGACAGACATGTCACTCAGGGCAGCTCTTGTATTCACTCTCTTTGCAGAGCAGGAAGGGGGAGGGGCTGAGATTGTTATTACTGCAGGTAAACAAAGGCCAGAAGAGAACCAGGGAAATGAGGAAATATAGATTATTTTTTTTGCCTGAAACTTGCTTAACTTAGTTATATATTGCTTCCCATCAGATTTACAGTGCTATATATTTTTTTTCATAACTCGGACAACCCCTTTAAAGCAATACCCGTGAGTGAGCTCATTTGAGCCAAGAGAAACTGCAGCTCATCACAGGCATATGAGGTGGAGGCTAGTAATACCATTAGGAGATTACAAAAGCTGGATATAAGAATTGTAAACTGTCAAAAGCCAGAAATATTGTAGCTAACAAGTCACAGAAGGGTTTTATTAGGTGCGGTTCACACCCAGGTAGGGTCTGCTAGTTCACACACATTGCTCATTTTTTTTCATGATTCGAAAGGAAAAGTTACCTTCCTTATAAAATCATACATCAATTGTAATTCAGAATATCTATGTAATATATATGATCATGTGTGTAGAAAGTCAGAAATGCTACATAGGGTCCCCCTCCAGAAAATTAAAAACCTGCATCCTGGAACATTTAAATGATATTTCCAACCAAAATAATTCAAACAGGAATACATCTAATGCATCATGCCATTTTGTTCAAGGACATGACACATCAACTAAAGCTTTCAGAGTCATGGCATTAGAGAGGGTCTTCAATTTTAATATGTATTCACAAAAACTGTGTAAAGTAATTAACACAGAAGAGGACAGTACACTGCTACAGATGGATCTGGATAGACTGGAGGCTTGGGCAGAGAAGTGGCAGATGAGGTTTAACACTGACAAATGTAAGGTTATGCATATGGGAAGGATTAATGCAAGTCACCAGTACATACTAAATGGTAAAACATTGGGTAACTCTGACATGGAAAAGGACCTAGGAATTTTAGTGAACAGCAAACTAAGCTGCAGAAACCAGTGTCAGACAGCTGCTGCCAAGGCCAATAAGATAATGGGTTGCATCAAAAGGGGCATAGATGCCCGTGATGAGAACATAGTCCTGCCACTTTACAAATCACTAGTCAGACCGCACATGGAGTACTGTGTACAGTTCTGGGCTCCTGTGAACAAGGCAGACAGAGCAGAGCTGGAGAGGGTTCAGAGAAGGGCAACTAAAGTCATAGCTGGAATGGGTGGACTACAGTACCCAGAAAGATTATCAAAATTAGGGTTATTCACTTTAGAAAAAAGACGACTGAGGGGAGATCTAATAACTATGTATAAATATAACAGGGGTCAGTACAGAGATCTCTCCCATGATCTCTTTATCCCAAGGACAGTAACCATGACGAGGGGACATCCTCTGCGCCTGGAGGAAAGAAGGTTTGTTCACAAAAATAGAAGAGGATTCTTTACGGTAAGAGCAGTGAGACTATGGAACTCTCTGCCAGAGGAGGTGGTGATGGTAAGTTCAGTAAAAGAGTTCAAGAGGGGCCTGGATGTATTTCTGGAGGGTAATAATATTACAGGTTATAATATTACAGGTTATAGTTACTAGATATGGGTTGTTGTTGATCCAGGGAGTAATTCTGATTGCCTGATTGGAATCGGGAAGGAATTTTTTCCCCTAAAGTGAGGAAAATTGGCTTCTACCGCACAGGGTTTTTTTGCCTTCCTCTGGATCAACTTGTAGGAAAACAGGTCGAACTGGATGGACAGATGTCTTTTTTCGGCCTTATAAACTATGTTACTATGTTACTATGTTACAATAAAGCTGGAAATAACTTTTAACCCTTCAGTGCTGGATGAACTGTTTACTGTGAGCTGCTGTCAAGACTAATAAGTTTATGGGGTCCATCAAAGGGGGTATAGATGCCCGTGATGAGAACATAGTCCTGCCACTTTACAAATCACTAGTCAGACCACACATGGAGTACTGTGTACAGTTCTGGGCTCCTGTGAACAAGGCAGACATAGCAGAGCTGGAGAGGGTTCAGAGGAGGGCAACTAAAGTAATAACTGGAATGGGTGGACTACAGTACCCTGAAAGATTATCAAAATTAGGGTTATTCACTTTAGAAAAAAATCACTAAAGGGAGATCTAATAACTATGTACCGTATTTTTTCGCTTTATAAGACACACCCGATGATAAGGAGGAAAATAAGAAAAAAATATTTTTCATCAGACCTCATATCAGATTCTTCGATCAGACCCTACATAAATATCAGGACATCAGATCAGGCCCCCATATCAGGACATCACAGCAGCCCTCCATGTCAGACCCCATCAAACCTCAGATCAGCCCACTCAGACCCCCAATCGGCCCTCAATGTTAGACCCTTTCAGACCTCAGATCAGATTAAACAAAAAAAAAACCCTCTCACCTGTCCTGCGCCATGGCTCCTCTCCACCTCCGGCAGAAGTCATACTCCCCATCTTCCTGGCCTGCGCTACTCTGTCACCTTACTGCATGCAGTGTCAAATTATAGTGCGCACACTACGTCCTGACTGCGTACAGCGTCAGGACATAGTTTGCGCACTATAATTTGACACTGCATGCAGTAAGGTGACAGAGTAGCGCAGGCCGGGAAGATGGGGAGGGTGAGTATCACAAGCGCTTGCAGCACTTTGCTCCCGGCACCTAATACATATTGCTCACTAGTATTCGCTTTATAAGATGCACAGCCATTTCCCCCCCCCATAAAGCGAAAAATACGGTATAAATATATCAGGGGTCAGTACAGAGGTCTCCCCCATCATCTGTTTATCCCCAGGACTGTGACTGTGACATCCTCTATGTCTGGAGGAAAGAAGGTTTGTCGAACCTCTCTGCCTGAGCAGGTGGTGATGGTGAATTCACAAAAATAGTTTAAGAAGGGTCTGAATGTATTTCTGGAGTGACAGATTCTAGTTATTAGATTTCTGGAGATGTTGTTGATGCAGGGCATTCTTCTGACTGTCTGATTGGAGTCGGGAAGACATTTTTTTCCCCTAAAACAAGGAATATTGGCTTCTACCTCACGGGGGGTGTTTTTGTCTTCCTCTGGATCAATATTGCAGAATTTGCAGGATACCAGGCGGAACTGGATGAACAGATGTCTTTTTTTAGCCTTACAAACTATGTTACTGTAAGTGACGTAATTACTGCATGGATATGTGGAATTTATACATCATCTTGCTAGCAGGCCCTAAGGAAGCGTGGGATTACGTGAAACGGCCGTTGCCTGTTTGCACACATCTCTCCTGTTTATCCTGGTTTTTATGAATTGCTGAATAAAGGATATTGAATATATAGTGAGTGCCACATGTTTTCTCTATCTCTCTGGAATCATGTTTGCCAGTGATTATACAAAGAACTTACCAAGCAAATACTGTGCACTTCTGCATATAACTTGTAATAATCAACTGGGAAGATTTATGTGTGACCATGCAGGTGATCGCATGTCGGATTTCAACATCCAAAATGGATGAGATAGGTAAGGCAAATGATTAGCATCTAGGAAATGAAACGGTTTTGCAGCATACTGCTGTTATTTTGACATATATAAATTAGTATAATAATGAAAAAATTGGGCACAAATGCTCTTGGAGTCCATTAGCAGCTATCTTGGGTCTGATCTAATACCTGCCACGAACGTCTAAGGAGTTTCTGATTTTGACAAAGAAAGCCATGTCTCTTCCGCTCTTGTACCCTCAGAGAAAATTCTCTGAAGGTGGAACAGAACGCTGGGTGCATTATGTCAGATAAATGGTATTTATCATTTGAAGAGCCAACTACTTCAAGAGCCACACATTATTGAGTATCAGGGCATCTACTTGGGACACTATATAGTGGTATTTTATATTGGCACACATTATGGGGGAACTATGGGGAAATTAGCTCAACTGGGGGCACTAAGAAGGTATTTTTTGTACTAGCACACACAAGGGGGCATTGGCACATATTATAGGAACACTGGCTCTACTAGGAGCACTAAGAGGAGGTCTTTTTTGTACTGGCACACATTATAGGGGCATTTTTTGTACTGGCACACCGCAGGGTCACTACCCTCCTGCCATCTCCGCTACCACAAGCAAAAGTAGTAGCAGCAGCTAATTCAGTATCATCAACGTGATGGAGAAATTTTTCAACCTGCTGCGCCAGGCTGAGAAATATCTGAAAACCTAAACCTACTATCTCAATGTCCAGGTTTAGTTCTACCTGGACTCTGGTCTTTTTATGTTGCATACTGTGTTCCCTGAACCCATGGGCTTCTGGGCAGGCAGCCTGGAACTGTGGCCCGAACAGGCCTAGTATGCTTTCTCTGTTTTCAGCCCCCAGGGTTCCCCAGAGAGGGTTTCTAGTGCGGCAGGGGGCACTGTGACACCCAACCAGACAAAGTTGTCCTCTGTCAGTGTACAAATCATCATTTTTAGGGCTTGTTCACACAACCGTATGTATTTTGCGGTCCACAAAAACGGATCCGCAAAAAATACGGATGACGTCTGTGTGCATTCCGTATTTTGTGGAACGGAACAGCTGGCTCCTAATAGAACAGTACTATCCTTGTCCGTAATGCGGACAATAATAGGACATGTTCTATATTTTTGCGGAACGGAAATACGGACACAGAAACATAATGCACATGTAGTACCTTCCGTTTTTTTTGTGGACCCATGGAAATGAATGGTTCCACATATGGTCCGCAAAAAAAAAAAACGGAACGGAAAAAATGGCATGGTGTGTTTTCCAAAACCGTCAAACATGCGTTTTTCCATAGCTGTGTATGTCAGTGTCAGTTATTTCCTACTGATGTTAAGTTAAAGAACTTAGGAAGGGGTAAGGGGAAAAAGCAAAAATTCATAAAAAAATTAACAAAATGAGAGAACATTTTTTAAATAAAAAAATCGGAGTCCTCTGAGATGAGAGGGTGTTATACGGTGTACCAAATTTCAGAGCAATTGGAGCAAATTTGTTTTGTGTAGAATTGATTCATATATGATTAATATGAATCAAAACACATATCAAAAAATTCTCTCCTCCTAAGTATATATAGAAGAATAGATACAGTGCCTTGCAAAAGTATTCGGCCCCCTGGAACTTTTCAACCTTTTGCCACATTTCAGGCTTTAACCCCTTCGCGACCAGCGCCGTACATGTACGGCGCTGGGGCGATGCGGGCACATGGCGCCCGCTCGCGGGTGCGGCGGGCGTCATGGCCGGCAAGTCTCTGCTGTTTCTAACAGCAGAGACTTGCCGCTACTTACCGCCATCGGCGGCGACTAGATGCCGTGATCACACGTGATCACGGCATCTAGTTGCGTCTAAACCCGGAAGCGTTCGCTTCCGGGTGGTGTACAGACACCCCGTGTGGCCAATCGGGGTGTCTGTACACCATATGAAAACTGTAATCCTCGCTGGTGAGGATTACAGTTTTCAAAGTGCAATTCTTATTCTGGCCACTAGATGGCAGGCCAGGATAAGAAATGAGCAATTGATGGATTTCTGAGTCTATAAAACCCAGAATTGCTCATAAAGCCCATATTTGAGCTTTCTAATAGTAAAAAAAAAATTAAAAAAAAATGTTAAAAAATATATAAAAAATAAAAAAGATGTAAAAGTTCAAATCACCCCCCTTTCCGTATAAGTAAAAAATAAATACCTAAATAACAATAAATATAGACATCATGGGTATCACCGTGACCGAAAACGCCCGTACTTTTAAAATATAAAAAAAAAATTCCAATACGGCGAATTGTGTGGCGGAAAAAAGCGTCCAAATGGCGATTTGCCGTTTTTTGTCGCTTTTTTTTTCTAAAAAAAATTAAATAAAAAGTGATCAAAAAGTCATACACACCCCAGAATGGTATCAATAAAAACTTCAGATCGTCCCGCAAAAAATGAGTCCCCATACAGCTCTGTACACATAAATACCAAAAAGTTATAGGGGTCAAGATTTGACAAGGAAAAAAAAAAAAGGGCAACTTTCTAATTATTTTATCACTATGAAAACGCAGGAAAAACTATACATATTAGGTATTGCCGGATTCGTACTGACCAGTAGAATGAAAGTAACGGATCAGTTTTAATGCACATCGAACGCTGTAAATAAGAAACCCGTAGAACTGTAGCGGAATAGCGTTTTCTTTGCAATTTCACCCGGTTTGGAATTTTTTTCCTGCTTCCCACTACACCGTATGCAATATTAAATGGTGGCGTTGGAAAGTACAACTTGTCCCGCAAAAAACAAGCCCTCATCCAGCTATGTGAACAGAAAAATAAAAGAGTTATGGCTGTTTGAAGGCAGGGAGCGCAAAACGAAAATGCAGAACCGAAAAAAGCTCCGGGCGCGAAGGGGTTAAACAAAAAGATATATTTTACATTTTTGGTGAAGAATCAACAACAAGTGGGTCACAATTGTGAAGTGGAACGAAATTTATTGGATCATTTAAACTTTTTTTGCAATAATAAAACTGAAAAGTGGGGCGTGCAAAATTATTCGGCCCCCTTAATACTTTGTTGCGTCACCTTTTGCTGCGATTACAGCTGCAAGTCGCTTGGGGTATGTCTCTATCAGTTTTGCACATCTAGAGACTGAAATTCTTGCCCATTCTTCCTTGCAAAACAGCTCGAGCTCTTTGAGGTTGGATGGAGAGCGTTTGTGAACAGCAGTTTTCAGCTCTTTCCACATATTCTCAATTGGATTCAGGTCTGGACTTTGACTTGGCCATTCTAAGACCTGGATACGTTTATTTTTGAACCATTCCATTGTAGATTTTGCTTTATGTTTGGGATCATTGTCTTGTTGGAAGAAAAATCTCCGTCCTAGTCTCAGGTCTTTTGCAGACTCCAACAGGTTTTTATCCAGAATGGTCCTGTATTTGGCTCCATCCATCTTCCCATCAATTTTAACCATCTTTCCTGTCCCTGCTGATGAAAAGCAGGCCCAAACCATGATGCTGCCACCACCATGTTTGACAGTGGGGATGGTGTGTTCAGGGTGATGAGCTGTGTTGCTTTTACACCAAACATATCGTTTTGCATTGTTTCCAAAAAGTTCGATTTTGGTTTCATCTGACCAGAGCACCTTCTTCCACATGTTTGGTGTGTCTCCCAGGTGGCTTGTGGAAAACTGTAAACCAGACTTTTTATGGATATCTTTGAGAAATGGCTTTCTTCTTGCCACTCTTCCATAAAGGCCAGATTTGTGAAGTGTTCGACTGATTGTTGTCCTATGGACAGACTCTCCCACCTCAGCTGTAGATCTCTGCAGTTCATCCAGAGTGATCATGGGCCTCTTGGCTGCATCTCTGATCAGTCTTCTCCTTGTTTGAGATGAACGTTTAGAGGGATGGCCGGGTCTTGGTAGATTTGCAGTGGTCTGATACTCCTTCCATTTCATTATGATCGCTTGCACAGTGCTCCTTGGGATGTTTAAAGCTTGGGAAATCTTTTGGTATCCAAATCCGGCTTTACACTTCTCCAAAACAGTATCACAGTACCTGCCTGGTGTGTTCCTTCGTCTTCATGATGCTCTCTGTGCTTTAAACAGAAGCCTGAGACTATCACAGAGCAGGTGCATTTATACAGAGACTTGATTACACACAGGTGAATTCTATTTATCTTCCTAAGTCATTTAGGACAACATTGGATCATTCAGAGATCCTCAATGAACTTCTGGAGTGAGTTTTCTGAACTGAAAGTAAATGGGCTGAATAATTTTGCACGCCCAACTTTTCAGTTTTATTATTACAAACAAAGTTTAAATGATCCAATAAATTTCGTTCCGCTTCACAATTGTGACCCACTTGTTGTTGATTCTTCACTAAAAATTTAAAATGTTATATCTTTTTGTTTGAAGCCTGAAATGTGGCAAAAGGTTGAAAAGTTCTAGGGGGCCGAATACTTTCGCAAGGCACTGTATAATATAGGACCATCTAACAGACCAAAAGGCAAGTAGGGGTAATCCCCTGCAAGGGAAAGTAATCTACCAAATCCTAAAGACATACAGTGATCCCTCAAGATTGAAGTGGATTCAGGATACAATATTTAAAAAAAAAAGACTCAACTGACAATAAGTTGAAAATAGACTCAACATGCAATGACTCAGATTCAGATCCAATCAATCAACATGGCCATTTTACTGGTAAACACTTCTATTGGTTGTCTAGTAGCGCCTCTCTACAGTACAGTGTGGTACTTAATGTTCTGTACTGTCCCTTGTCTGTGCCAGAATGAGCTTCTCCTTGGACAACAGTTGACTGGCGTCAAGTTCGTGGCGACTGTACAAACTTGAGTAAACTATTGTCTCTTTTTCTGACCCTCCAAAGAGAAATCCAGATAAAAGGAAAATTTTGCATGTTCATATTTAATGTCCCCCTTCTTTTGCACCATAGCTAGGATTGTGCCCAAGTCTGTATACTTTAGGATTCTCATGATGAAGTGGTGTGGTGGAGCACCTGGCGGAAAAGATGTTGCAGGGATCCTGCGTGCCCTTTCAATTACAAAAAAAGAGAGAGAGTGAGAGAGGGAGAGACCTTTTGAAGTAGCTGTTCCACAAAAACATCCAGATTTGAGCCTTCAGCTCTCTCTGGGAGTTCAAGGATCCTTATGTTATTGTGTATGTTCCAGTTTTCTGCATCCTCTGCTTTTGCCTGCAGGGCCCTAACTTGTTGTTGTAACCATCTGGTGGTCTCAGAAGCAGAGTCTTCTACGTCCTGAGCCTGCGCTCAATCTCTGCCACGTGGTCATTTTGTCAATATCATGTCTGAGACAGTTGATGTTGATTTGTAAGTAAACAATCTTGGCGGTTAAGGTCGCTAGGCATGCTACAATTGCAGAAATAATCTGATTCAGACTCAGACAGACTCATTCTGTCTACTATGTATTTTGTGTGTTAATTTGCTGGGGCCACACTAATTTTCCGACCCATATAGCAAATGTATGCTCTAAAAAAAATATATATATGTTCTCAGAAGTTAGCAGAAAGAACATACCACAGCCTATCAGTATTATGATGCAGAGGCAATGTCTTGCAACTTTCTTATGCCTAAAAATGGTGTAGCACACTTTTGTTAAGATCCATTTATGGTACATATAAGATACTGTATTTTGTTGCAGATTTTTAAAATTCGCACTGAAATGCAAAAAATACACCAAATATTAACATAGTATTGACGTGACCGTTTTCAAGTCTTCTGCCGTTAATTATTTTCCTGAAAATCAACTCATGACAGCATAGAAAAGAGGAAAACAGAGTATTATATTGTTTTTGATCAATAGAAGTTACAGATATACCAAATCAACATTTAAGTATTTTCATAGATCTCATTCATATATGTGTGTTTTATCCCCATGTAGGAAGAGTCTTTTATCAGAACCAAAAGAAGTGTGGACCCATCCCGTACAACATGTCTCATATATTTGAAGGCTGACTACTTCTTTTTCAAAAGATTTAGGAACTTACAAGAAGCAATATCTCAGGTATGAACAGTTTAGAAAAATAACGTAGGAGAAAATAATTCAGTTTATTGGAAGGTTGTTTATAACCTAATTTCACATGATAGATTACAAATCCAAGAGAAGAGTGATCGCTCAAATTTAGTTTGTGACCAACAGATAATCCATCCTCCACCAATCTGATACTGATCAGTTGAAAAATCTCAGAAAATTCTTTAAGCCTTTAAGAAAGTAGGTGGGGCTTAGAAGGAAGGTCTCCTATGGCCCTACAGATTCAATATAATTTATGCCAGAAAGTGATGTAAATTGTAGTTCAAAAGTACACCAGCTCAGAGATGGTGATAAATTTGATTTTCTGACTGCCAGAAGATCTACCAATTTTTCGAAGAAAACTTGAAAAACTAGTGCAAATGAGCATTCACAATCGCAGACTGCACACTTATCTGACGAAATTGCGATCAGCCGTGCTGGAAAACTTTGTCTGTTCATCGGCCAAAACTGCGTTTGCCATGATCAGCTGAATTCATTGTTGCAATCTAGAAACGGATTCTAAACATTTGTGTCCATGTTGTTAATAGCATATTTGGCTTAAAAAGGGTTTCCAGCTACCAGTTATAACTACCGTACTTCATTTTGTTTTGCAAAGTTAGAAATGTATATTTTAACGTACTATGCATTTCTATGTTCTGTAGATCGCTGGATACATGAGATCAGTAAATGCAATTTATGACCAAGTAAACTTTAATGGCATCAGACATATTAACTTCAAAGTAAAGGTTTTAAATGTAAGTACATATTGATTAGTAATTGGTTATGTTTGCGTTTTCTCACAAAGCTTAACCCCTTAAAGAGTCATTCCCATCTTATACAATGGGGGCATATTGCTAGGATATGCCCCCTTTGTCTTATAGGTGCGGGTCCCACCGCTGGGACCCGCACCTATATCAAGAACGTAGCCCTCAAAGTGAATGAGGGCGCACTGCACATGCGCAGACGCCCTCCATTCATTTCTATGGGGCCAGCGAAAAATAGCCAAACCAGCGCTCCGCAATTTCCACCGGCTACATAGAAATGAATGGGAGCGGTGGCCGTGAATGCGCAATGCACTCCCATTCATTTCTATGAGAGCAGCGGGGAGCCGCGTCTGGTGGTGTCTGGACCCCGGGAAACCTGGGGTCCTCCAGGTGCAGCGCTCCCCGTTCCGTCCAGCGGTGGGACTCACACCTATAAGACAATGGGGGCATATCCTAGCGATATGCCCCCATTGTCTAAGATGGGAATACCCCTTTAACGACCTCCGCCGTATACGTATGGTGCAGGTGGACGTGACTTAAAGACCAGCGCCGTACCTGTACGGTAGGCTGATCGGGCGGCCGCAGCGGCATGGAGCCGGCAGTCACTGACAGCCGGGCCCCTGCTGCATATGCAGGTTATCAGTGAAAACACCGATGTTGGCGTATTAACCTCTTGAATGCCGCGGTCAAAGCTGACTACGGCATGCAGAGAGTTTGCGGAGGGTACAGGTGACATATTGGGTGTATCCACATCCGTAACAACTGGCTCTATAAAAATATCACATGATCCACCCCCTCACCTGAACGCAGTAGAAAAAAATAAATTAAAATCTGTGCTAAAACAACCTTTTTTTGTCACCTTACATCACAAAAAGTGCAACACCAAGCGATCAAAATACTACCATCAAACCATCACCTCCTCATGCAAAAAATGTGCCCCTACATAAAACAATCGGCCAAAAAATAAAAAAAAACTATGGCTCCCAGAATATGGAGACACTAAACATTTTTGTTTTTTTTTATTTCAAAAATGCTTTTATTGTGTTAAAAGTGAATTTTTTTTTAAAAAAAGTAGACATTTTAGGTATCACAATGTCTGTAACAACCAGGTCTATTAAAATATCACATGACCTAACCCCTCAGGTGAACACCGTAAAAATAAAATAAAAAACAGTGTCAAAAAAACATTTTTTGTCATAAGACAGTCACGCAAAAGATATAAAAAACTATGGCTTTCAGAATATGGAGACACTAAAACAATCATTTTTTTTATTATGTAAAACTGAAACAACCAACCAAAAAAAAGTAGTCATATTTGGTATTGTTGCGTCCGTAACAACCTGCTCTATAAAAATAGCACATGATCTAAACTGTCAGATGAACGTTGTAAAAAACAAAAAATAAAAAAACAGTACCAAAACAGCTATTTTTTGTTACTTTAACTCACAAAAAGTGTAATATAGAGCAATCAAAAATCATATGTACCCTAAAATAGTACCAACAAAACTGCCACCTTATCCCAAGTTTCCAAAATGGGGTCACTTTTTTGGAGTTTCTACTCTAGGGATGCATCAGGGGGTCTTCAAATGTGACATGGCAACTTAAAATTATCCCAGTGAAATCTGCCCTCCAAAAACCAGAATAAATCAAAAAGTGGGTTGCACTCATTCACAATGTGAGGTGCTATAGTGGAACGGATATGATCCGAAATATATCAAAAAGGAATACCACTGCACACTCAAGGGTTTTGGATGCAAATAAGAGTTTTTATTTTGACATATCCTCCTTGTTGAAATTAAGGAAAAATTGACAAAAGTGCCTTTAGGGTAAAGTGACTGTAGAAATAGACGTTTCGGTCACATCCGGACCTTGGTCACAAAGTCACAAGTAGGCAAGGACGTAGACATGGAGAACCCTCGTGGACAGCGTATATGCGCTGCGGGGGAATGTGAGAGGCGTATGTACGCTGCGGCGGCTCCAAAAACCATATTGCGCTCCTTTCCTTCTGCGCCCTGCCGTGTGCCCGTACAGTAGTTTACACTCACAAATGGGGTGTTTCTGTAAAGTACAGAATCAGGGTAATAAATATTGAGTTTTATTTGGCAGTTAACCCTTGCTTTGTTCCTGGAAAAAAATGGATTAAAAAGGAAAATCTGCCAATAAAGTGAAATTCTGAAAATGTATCTACGTTTTCCTTTAATTCTTGTGGAACACCAAAAGTGTTAACAAAGTGTGTAATATCAGTTTTGAATACGTTGAGGTGTGTAGTTTCTAAAATGGGGCTATTTATGGGTGGTTTATATTTTGTAAGCCCCCACAAAGTGACTTCAGACCTGAACTGGTCCTTTTAAATTGGGTTTTGGAAATTTTCTTAAAAATGTTAAGATTTGCTTCTAAACTTCTAAGCCTTCTAATGTCCCCCCACAAAAAAAGTCGTTTACAAAATGATCCATAGACATATAAGAAATGTAAAATAATAACTATTTTAGGAGGTATTACTATCTATTTTAAAAGTACAGAAATTGAAAATTGGAAAGTTGCTAATTTTTCCAAATTTTTGGTAAATTTGGTATTTTTGTATAAATAAAAATGGAATATATCATGAAGTACAATATGTGACGAGAAAACAATCTCAGAATGGCTTGGATAAGTAAAAGCGTTTAAAAGTTATCACCAGATAAAGTGACATGTCAGATTTGCCAAAAATGGCCTGGTCCTTAAGGTGAAAAATGGCAGGGTTCTGAAGGGGTTAAAAGGGTTGTCTAGTTTTTACTTATGATATCCTCTCCTTAGAACAGGCTATCACTAGCTGATCAGTAAGGGTTTCCTGTTTGAGCAGATTGTCCCGCAAAAAATGAGCCCCTATACAGCTCAGTAGACATAACTATAAAAAAGTTATGGGGACCAGAATATAGTGATGTAAAAAAATAACAATAAAAACCTCAACTCTTCCCGTAAAAAACGAGCCTCTACACAGGACAGGCAGAAAAAAATATGGCTTTCAGAAAATGGAGACACAAAAACATGATTTTGTTTCAAAAATGCTTTTTTATGTAAAACTGAAACAAACAATAAAAGGAGACATATTTGATATTGTCAACTCCGTAACAACTTGCTCTATAAAAATAGTGTATGATCTAACCTGTCAGATGAAATTGTAAAAACATAAAAATAAAATCTGTGCCAGAAAAGCAATTTTTTGTTGTTACCTTGCCTCACAAAAAGAAAAATGGGGTCACTTTTTGGTTGTTTCTACTGTAGGATGCATCAGGGGGGCTTCAAATGGGACATGGTGTCTAAAAAGCAGTCCCGCAAAATCTGCTCTCCAAAAACCATGTGATGTTCCTTTACTTCTGTGCGCTGCTGTGCGCCCACACAGCAGTTTACGATCACAAAGAGTTTCTGTAAACTGCAGAATCAGGGCAATAGATTTTGAGTTTTGTTTGGCTGTGTTACAGAAAAAAATGGATTAAAAATCTGCCAAAAAAAGGGAAATTTTGAAATTTCATCTCCATTTTCCATTTTCTCTCCATTTAATTTTCCATAATTGTTGGGTAAACAAAGTTTGTAACATCAGTCTTGAATAATGTGAGGGGTGTAGTTTCTGAAATGGTAATTTATGGGTGGTTTCTATTATTTTAAGCCCCTCAAAATCACGTTATAAAAAAAGTTTTTTGGAAATTTTCTTGAAAATTTGAAAAATTGCTTCTAAAATTCTAAGCCTTCAAATGTTCTAAAAAATAAAATGACATTTACAAAATAAAGCCAACATAAAGTAGACATATGGGGAATGTTGATTGATAACTATTTTATTAGGTATTATTATCTGTCTTAAAAGTAGAGAAATTCTAATTTAGAAAATTTATGTTAGTTTTGGTAAATTTAGGATTTTTTTTTATAATAAAGGTGATATATATAGACTCAAATTTGTGTCACAAGAAAACAATATCAGGTGAAATCAACAGTTGTTTAATCTATACATGTCTTTCTCCATCGCTGTACAGCAGGCTAGTAACCATTTTGCATATCGGCTTCATCCTACAGCTCCAAATATATAGGGTTGAGCATGCATCTTGCGAGTTCTGGTGACCACATTACTTAGAAGCTGGCGCAATGTAATTGTTGTACCTACAATTTTTACACCGCGCTAATTAAATTCTAATATATTTTGCATTTATTTTTATCAATGTTTCAGATAATTCAGGAGGCGCAGCCCAATAATGCTATGCATGGAGCTTATATAGGACCGGAAAAACTCCTAATGTTACATTCCAGCTCCAACTGGAATAATGTCTGCCTCTCATACTTACTGACAAATAGAGATTACAATGGGATCCTTGGACTTGCATGGACAGGAAAAGAAGGTAAAGGGAATGTCGAAATAAAACTTTGTATATAGGGAATATGTGATATGAGGGTCATGTTCATTTACAAGATGCTTGATGTAAATTTTCATGTTATAATGCAAAATAGAAAATAAAAGCATCTCAAATTAGACTAAATTAGATAATTGAAAAGTTAAATTTATTTCAGTAATTAAATTCAAAAAGTTAAACTCATTTATTATATAGATTCATTACACACAGAGTAATCTATTTCATGCATTTTTTTCCTTTTACTTTTGATGGTTATGGCTTACAGTTAATGAAAACCCAAAAGTTAGGATGTCATAAAATTTGAATATTATATAAGACCAATCAAAAAATTGTTTTTAACCGTTTCGATACCAGCGCCGTACATGTACGGCACTGGGGCGATGAGGACACATGACATGCGGACACTCGCTGATGAAGTTTACAGCTTTCAAAGTGCAATTCTTATTCTGGCCACTAGATGGCAGGCCAGGATAAGAAATGAGCAAATTGGGTTTTTAATTCAATATTAAAAACCCCTGATTGCTCATAAAGAAAAAATAAAAAACACAATCTAATTTGCTCATATTTGAGCTTTAAAATAATCACAAAAAATTTTTTTTAAATGTTAAAAAATACATAAAAAATAAAATATAAAAGTTTAAATCATCCCCCTTTCCGTATAATTAAAAAATAAATACCTAAATAACAATAAATATAGACATCATGGGTATCACCGTGACCGAAAACACCCGTACTTTTAAAATATTAAAAAAAATTCCAATACGGTGAATTGTGTGGCAGAAAAAAGCGTCAAAATTGTGATTCGCTGTTTTTTGTCGCTTTTTTTTCCTTAAAAAATTTAAATAAAAAATGAAAAAAAAGGTCATACACACCCCAGAATGGTATCAATAAAAAGTTCAGATCGCCCCGCAAAAAATAAGCCACCATACAGCTCCGTACACATAAATACCAAAAAGTTATAGGGGTCAAGATATGACAACAACTAAAAAAAAAATAAAATGTCCAACTTTATAATTATTTTATCAGTATCAAAACGCAGGAAAAACTATACATATTAGGTATCGCCGGATTCGTAATGACCAGTAGAATGAAAGCAACTGGTCAGTTTTAATGAACATCGAACGCTGTAAATAAAACCCGTAGAACTGTAGCGGAATAGCGTTTTTTTGCAATTTCATCCGCTTTGGAATTTTTTTCCCCGCTTCCCACTACACCATATGCAATATTAAATGGTGGCGTTGGAAAGTACAACTTGTCCCGCAAAAAACAAGCCCTCATACAGCTATGTGAACAGAAAAATTAACAGTTATGGCTGTTTGAAGGCAGAGAGCGCAAAACAAAAACGCAAAACCTAAAAAACCTCCGGGGCTGAAAGGGTTAATACAGGCATGTTGACCTACTGAAAAGTATGTACAATATTGTACAATATATGTACTCAATACTTGGTTGAGGCGGCTCCTTTTGCATGAATTACTGCATCAATGTGGAGTGGCATGGAGGGAATCACCTGTGTTACTGAGGTTTTATGGAAGCCCTGGTTGCTTTGATAGTGGCCTTCAGCTTGTCTGCATTGTTCGGTCTGGTGTCTCTCATCCTCCTCTTGAGAGACAGATGGTCAATCAAGCACAATGATACTGTGGTTATTAAACCAGGTATTGGTACTTTTGGCACTGTGGCAGGTGCCAAGTCATGCTGGAAAATGAAACCAGCATATCCATAAAGCTTGTCAGCAGAGGGAAACATGAAGTGCTCTAAAATTTCCTGGTAGACAGCTGTACGGATTTTGGACTTGATATAACCTAGTGGACCAACACTAGTAGATGACATGGCTCCCCAAACCATCACTGAATGTAGAAACTTAACACTGGACCTCAAGCAACTTGGATTGTATGCCTCTCTACTCTTCCTCAAGACTCTGGGACCTTGATTTCCAAATGGAATTGCAATATTTACATTCATCTGAAAACAGGACATTGGAACACTGAGAAACAGTCCTTTTTCTCCTTAGCCCTGGTAAGACGCATCTGACATTGTCTCTGGCTGGACACAAAGAATGCGACAGTTGTTCTGGATATGTCTGTGTGTTGTGGCTGCTTAAGTACGGACTCCAGCTGCAGTCCACTCCTTGTGAATATCTCACAAATTCTTCAATGGCCTTTTCTGGACAATCCTTTCAAGGCTGCGGTTATCCCTGTTCTTTGTGCACCTTTTTTTACCACACTCTATCCTTTCACTGAACTTTACAATAATGTACTTGGATACAGATTCTTTAGCAATGACCTTTTGTGGCTTACCTTCATTGTGGAGGGTTTCATTGACTGTCTTCTGGACAACTGTCAAGTCAGCAGTCTTCCCCATGACTGTGTAGCCTACTGAACAGATTAGATGTTTAGAAAACTTTTGCAGGTGTTTTGTGTTGATTAGCTGATTAGAATGTGACACCATGTGGGTTATATATATATATCAATATATATTTCCCTAGTCGTCTACATGACACCACATCCTGAGACTGACTTCCTCTGATAGGACAGGAAAAACACAGAGTTTTAAATCCCACCCCTCCGCTCCATCACCAATGTTTTTCCTGTCCTACCAGGATAGCAAGCAGGAGAGGTGCATGGAGGCTCTTATGGGACTACCTGTGGAACATCATATAGGCTGAGGTCGGATCCGGAGTGCGGCCCTCCCTCCTCTTCTTGGGGCCTGTGCATGGGCGCAGACTGTTGCGCCCATGCGAAGATCCCCCTGCAGTGGTCCAGGTGGATTAGATGCAGAGGGGAAAGAAGATAGCGGCCGGAGCGACACTTTGATGTGCTCCCTCCGGCTGTCGACGTGTGAAGTCAGATGGTGGGGGCGGAGCCGGAAATCATGATGTCATCTTTGGGCGCCGCAGGTCCTTACAGGTCACAGGATATATAAAAAGACCGCAGTGGTGTCCGGACAGCGCAATCCTCCTACAGAGGGATTCACTTCTGTTATTGATGGCGGACAGGAGCGGACTACACATGAATGCCCCCATCACGTCGGACTCTGGAGCTGAGCCTGCAACAAATCCAGGAGTTGAGTAACCTGGTATAAGGCACATGGTGTATCACCCTTTTACCCTGGTTAGATGATCCTTCCCTCCCTTACACTTTTTTAGGGAGAAAAATGAAGATTACTTACAGTAATTGGATTTTCCAGAACCTAGGACAGCATGTAGAGAGTATCTGCCCCCAGAGACAGGAAACCTGCACAATAAAAAGGGGGAGACTCTCCTCCACCTCAGTGTGAGTATCCAAACATGAGAGAAGTTCTGACAGAATTATAACATACATATCACCATCATTCAGAACTTCAGCTACAAAAGCAATCTATAATTTTTTTTTGTATTATTATTATTTATGCACACCTGTGGCAAAAAACTATTTCCCTGCCTTCTTGGTTTGGGTATAAGGGTGGTGTCCAGGGTTCTGGAAAATCCAATTACTGTAAGTAATCTTCATTTTTCCCATACACCCAGGACAGCACGTAGAGAGTGAATTAACAGAGAAGAAATCAGGGTGGGTTAACAAAAGAATGCACCTTCTTCCCAAAGGAAAGATCTGCAGGAGAAGAGAGATCAAGCCTATAGTGCTTGAAAAAAGTGGATGGAGAGGACCACGTTGCTGCCCTACACATGTCCTCAATAGAGGCGTTACCCCTCTCTGCCCTGCTATTGCCCTGGTAGAGTGCGCTTTAAGTCCCCCCGGAGCAGGAAGGCCCGAAGAAGTGTAAGCCAAAGTAATAGCAGACGTGATCCTTCTTGCAACTGAAGATTTAGTAGGCGCTTTGCCTCAGTTGATTCCCTGGAATAGAATTAAAAAAAAAAAAAAAAAAGAGGAGGACTTCCTCCATTCTTTAGTGCATGAAAGATATTGCATCATAGCCCTTCTGAGATCTAAACAATGAAGAGTCTCTTCTTCCCTATCCTTTTGGTCCTTAAAAAAGGCAGGGAGAATAATGTTCTGAGATCTGTGAAATTTAGAAGCCACTTTAGGAAGAAAGGCAGAATCTGGTTTTATTAGAACTCTGTCTTCCAAAATGGTAGCATACAGGGGATTAGCTGATATAGCCTGGATCTTGCTAACTCTTCGAGCGGAAGTAAGGGCCACTAAAAGACACAGCTTAAAGGTTAAGAACCTAACAGAGATCTCTTCCAAAGGAATACTGTCAAATTCAATCCCTGAAAACTGCAGGAACTTATGCTAAACTCTACAGTAGATAGTAATGGTGGTACGTTTTTTATTCTTCAAAAGGTAGAGACTAGTTTGTCAGAAAACGTCCTCCTTGCTAATAACCTCCTCTCAAATTCCACGCTGTCAGATGGAGGTTTCTTAAGGTCCTTTTACACGGGCCGATTATCGGCCGAAAAATCGTTCCTAGGAACGCTAGTGCCGATAATCGGCCCGTGTAAAAGTGGCCCTAATCAGCCGACGAACGAGCAACGCTCGTTCGTCGGCTGATTGGATCTTTTGGTTTCTACAAAAGATCCAATCTGTCGGGCGCACATCGGCCTGTGTAAACAGGCGATGTGCGCCTGACAGTATGGAGCTTCCCGGCCGCACGAGTGATACAGCGATCACTCGTGCGGCCCGGCGCTCGATTCATCGGGCCGTGTAAAGGCTCCCTGCCCGAGCGCCGATATCGCTGATCGGCGCTCGGGCAGGGAGACACATCGGCCCGTCTAAAAGGGCCTTTACTGACAGGTGGAAAATTGGACACTGACTCAGAAGGTCCTGGGTTTCCGGGAGAACCCAGGGGTTTGAGATGGACATCATCCTGAGCCACATAAACCAGGTCCTCCTTGGTCAGAATGGAGCAATTAATATTGCTCTCGCCCTCTCTACCCTAATCTTCTTTAAAACTCTCGGAATCAGAGGATTGGGGGAAAGGCAAAACTGAGAGGAAAGTCCCATCTGTGTAGAAGGGTGTCTTTCCCATAAGGGGATCCCCCGGAATCTAGGGAAAATAACCGATATGTCCTGCTGAAATCGACAGACAGTTCTCTTCCGCAATAGTTAATATTAGGGATGAGCGAACCGAAACGAACCAGATTCGTTACGAACTTTGCCAAAAGTTCGGTTCGTCACCGAACCGAACTTTGAGAAAGTTCGTAACGAATCTGGTTAAAATAACAACGGCGACGCAAAACTGTACTTTTTTCACAGAATAGACCAGGATACAAGGGATTATTACTTACAAAAAGCATACATCCATTGGGTTGGGCGCTGCACTCAGTTAGGACATCAAACTGGTGTAACAAAGATATATATATAGAACAGCCATAGGCCCAGATTCAACAGGTTTGACACCAGAGTAGTTGCGTCAATTTGTAAAGCGAGTGCCAGTGAGGTGTCCATTTCATGAAAATTGGACACGTATTTTTGGATAATGGAACTGGCTTAAAGCCTTCTTGAATCTGTGCCTTTTTAAATGTCCTTTCTTCACCTCATGGATTCTGTGGGTGAGGTTGTCTGTCTATTTAACCGTATCCTACTAGACTAGCTGTAATGTTAGAGGGTTTTTTTTTAACGTTGACTGTCCTGTGCTGAACTCTACATCAACATTTTGTCATGTATAAAAACTGATTTTTACAAGCGTGCATATTCTTAGCTTCCAACTTCAGTTCTCTGTACTAGGCCCTTCTGGGTCCTAAAGAATACTGCTCCTACTAATGCCCCCACCGTCAATTGTCTATTTGGAAACATACTGGGTGCAATCAAGAGCTGCTGAAGCTGCCTCCTCAACTTGTCTCTTCTCAACAATACTGGCCTGGGTGCAATCAAGTGCTGCCTCCTCCTCCTCCGTCAATTGTCTGTTCTCAACCATACTGGCCTGGGTGCAATCAAGTGCTGCTGCCTCCTCCTCCGTCAGTTGTCTGTTCTCAACCATACTGGGTCCAATACAGTACTATTACTGCTGCTGGTTCCACTGTCAAATGTCTGTTTTCCACCCTACTGGGTCCAAGGCAATGCTGCCGGTGTTGCCAACTTGCACTTTGTGTCCTATGTCCCATGTAATCACTTACACCTTGGCTAATCTGTACAAGGTCTAATTAAATGGTACGCCTGTCTGTTTTCTGACCTGTGATGTCACTGAGACTGCATCGACTTCAACGCAGCCTATTCTTGGGCTGGTGCCACGATCTACCGCGTGTTTTTGGTGCTCTGGCATGACATGGACTGCTCCAGCGGACATCTTCAATGCTGTCAAATGTTGTCGACCTGGCTGATGTGTCACTATTTTTGCACTTTGATTTTTTTCCACTTTTTTCATTGTAATAGCAACTGCAACTAAACAAAACTATACCCTATCAGACTCCCACTATTGTAGCTGCAATTATTCAGCCGTTATAGCAAGGTTCGTTTTAGGCTCGGTTCGTACGAATCCGAACTTCACGAAAGTTCGCCGAATCAAACCGAACCAAACTTTTCAAAAGTTCGCTCATCTCTAGTTAATATCTCTTGGGCCTCCATCATTAGACTCCAGCATTTTGTGCCCCCTGTCTGTTTATGTAGGATACTGTCATCTTGTTGTCCATCATAACCTTTACATTTGAACCTCTTAGCCTGGGGAGTGCTGCAGACAGGGCTTTTCATACTGCAGCTAATTCCTTGAGGTTGGAAAAGCCTCCTTCTCTTTTAATTCCCAACTGCCCTGAAGGAAACATTCCTGAACATAAGCCCCCCAACCCCATGGACTCACATCTGTTAGGCAAACTAGATCTTCCAGCTTCCAAGAGAGCCCCTCAATTAAGTTTTTCTTTCT
>ONZH01016537.1:0-46781 GCA_900303285.1 Rhinella marina
TTCACTGCATTCTCAGTCGGACAAAGTCATTGGTGGTGTAACCGCCATGCTGTGTCACGCTAAATTTTTGGGTGCTTCACCAGCTAGCGCATACTAACTCAGTCACTCTGTTGTCACCGCCGCCATACAGGGCCACGAAAAATGTTTATGTGGTTCGCCTGCTCCCGCAGTCTAACTCGGTAACTCTTTTGTCACCGCCATGCTGCGTCAGGCTAAATTTTTGGGTGGCTCACCTGCTACCTCATCTAACTTGGTCACTTGTTGGTGTCACCGCCATGCTGTGTCAGGCTTATGCCTGCATCGTGTGGCTGGGGATAGGAGAGCAGTGCCAGCATGGGCATGGGTGATGGACCTTCGTTGCACCTAGTTGGGTGCTTCCCTAACATGTCATGGGCATGTGCCTCGCCTTTCTTGGTCTGGGTGAGCACAATTGCCATGAGGGTAACCACCAGGCTGTTGCAGGAGAATTTGGGTTAATGGTGGGATTAGGCAGCCTCAGAGGCATCCATGCATGCTGCCCCTGCTGTTTCTTGTCCATTTCCGTGGTGTTTCCATCATTTTCTGAGGTTTCCAGGTTTTCACCCAGCCTTCCCTAGGTAGAGCCTTGGTCCCCTGCAAAAATGCTCGAGTCTCCCATTGACTTCAATGGGGTTCGTTACTCGAAACGAGCACCCGAGCATCGGGAAAAGTTTGTCTCGAATAACGAGCACCCGAGCATTTTAGTGCTCTCTCATCTCTACATATCCTCCATCTTAATATCTTAATTGTAGTTCATATTCCAGATGCTGAATAGTGTAATCTTAATACAGATAGAGTGCTGTAATATTCAATACATACCAAATTCCAAAGTCCGCAGTTATGATGCCCCAGTATAAGTCCCAATATAATAGTAGAAACTGTTGTATGCAGCTAACAGTAGTCATTTGTAGTTATTCAGTAACTCACTACCGTGGCCAGCAGAACAAATGTGTTTCACTTTAGCTTGGTGTCCCGATACTCGCTTCAGTATGTAGTTGGGATTGCTCATGCATGCTAGAGTTACCTAAATATCAGGTGCACATTCAATGGTTCTGTTGCAACTGTGTTTCTAGGTGTCTTTTGCCAGCATATAGTCACTCATGGATTACTGATGATGAAATGGTAGATAGGAAAATGATATATCTATAGCCAAGTTTTGGCAATTTGCATCACACAAAATGGCGCCTGACATTTTACATTTAAAATTTGGTTCACTAATGGGGGAAGCAGGGCAGAGAGGATGAAGATCACATAACCCTGGGAGGGGCCTGGCTTGCAAACTTACCCACAATGCTCTGCAGCCAGACAGTCATTTGGTAGAGAAGATATTGGTTAGTCTATCAGGCTTTATGCTAGAGCTGAAACACAGTTGCCATTGTGAGTTCTGATGTGACAGGATATTCTGCCAGGATTTATCATTAGGGATGATATACATCTAATATATAAAGTTGAGTGTATGTATGTGTGTATGTATGTGTGTATGTCCACTAAAGGAATCTGCATTGTTGCAGCTACAATCACAAAATTTGGCACACAGGTACATCAGGTGTCCGGGAAGGTTTTAGAACGGGTCTCAGCTCTCAATGACATACCGTTCCTGAGATATTCCCAAAAAATGCATTACCCAATAGAAGCCTGGTCACATGACCCTTATCAGCCAATAGAAGCTCACAGGCACTTAGCTTCCAGATACAGACACACCTGGTTTCCATAACAACCCAGCCAGTTTTCTTCACTTCTGTAGGTCAGCTTTAAAGGGGCAGAGCGCTGTGGATGACACCGTTAAAGGGGTATTCCAGTTACCATAAATATAACTTATGTTTTAGACTAATTCGTAATCAATCTTTACCTAATATAATGTAAAATTTACATATTCACCGTTCAGTAGTAATAAGATGTTTTCTTCCACTGCTACCCACTGTGTTTCCTCATAAATTACCATGGCATCAACCTGTAATTCAAGCCACCCTCAAAAGAAGGACTTAAAAGCCCCACCCCCAGGTCCCGCTAAGCCACGCCCACGACCCTTGTCAGGCCACGCCCCCTCTCACTCCGCAGCCAACAAAGATTGAAAAAATGAAGGTAAAAATCAACTTCTGTCAGCTGCAGGGGTGGGAGGGAGGGTGACTTTCTCCCTGCAGCTAATGCTCAGACTGCACAGTGCTGCTGTCTGAGAGTGAGCTGTTTAAAAAGACATCCCTGTGTCCATCCAGGCCCTGCGCTGGATAGAGAAGAAGGATTCTGAAAGCTGGACTTTCCGGCCTAAAAGCGGACCTCTGGGCACCCTAGGGTCAGGCTGCTATGGAGGTCACAGTTAAAGGGGAGGGCGCTGTGGATGTTGCTGTTAAGGCGGCAGGCTGCTGTGGAGGTCACTGTTAAAGGGAGGGGACTGTGGGGGCCACTATTTAAGGGGCAGCGGGGTACTGTGAGGTCACTATTAGAGAGCGGGGTACTGTGACAGTTACTGTTAAAGTTACTGTTAAAGGGGCAGTCGCTGTTGAGGTCTCTGTTAAAGGGGCCAGGAATGGTGGAGGTCAAATAGACAAATAGACTTGTAGCTCGTGGCTATAAAGATGCTATATTGAAGAGGAGCTTAATACGGGCAAGGAACTCCAAGAGGGAAACATTTTTGCAGCATTCTACTAACAGAAAGGAAATGGATAAACATAACGTGAGATTTATCACCTCCTTCAACTCAGGACACAAAGAGTTAACCAAAATTTTGCAGAAACATTGAATGTATTACGCTTGGATCATGTCCTCAGACAATACTTAACATCTCATCCGGCGATGATGTTTAGATGGGACAGGAATTTACAATTTTGGTCCATAGCCACTAGAGATGAGCGAATCTATTCACCGCTCCGTAGATTCATATAGAATCTTACAAATTTTCTACTCCGAAGCGAATCAGGATTTTTTGAGATTCGCTGCGTTTGATTCGAAAATGCTCTTAAAGCTTTGTACGCATTCGCTATGTACTTGTCCGATAAATTGTACGCTAATGCTACGTATAAGTTACTTTATACGTTGATGTGTACAAATTCAGTTAATTAGCAAACTTTTACTGTAAGTTCGTTATTCGTGCGGCAAAAAGCCTGGGAAGAAAGCGGTCACCTGACCTAGTGGGAAGGGCTTGCTCCGATTGGCTCATAGGCTCGGTAAGCCTATGACATCAGTTGTGCTGTGACTGCTGAGACGAGCAGAAGCACTGTCTGTGAAGTTCTGAAGTTTCTGAACTGAATTGTGGTGTAATTGTTTTGGGCATCCATAATACATATTAGGGCCAGTGCAGGGTCAGTGCCGGGCTAGTAATTAATCAGGCAGGGAGAGAGACAGGAGAGAGACAAAGACCTGCTTCAGGGCCACAGTCAAGTGAAAATGTCTGGCATGGAAAACCAAAAGGGTTCCAGCCAGACCTCAAGTTCCAAAAAAAAAAGGAGAAGGTGGCACAGGGAAGCAGTGGCAAAGGTCATGTAGCCGGAGCTTCTACTTGTAGAATTCGTAATAGTTGGCCACTGTTCCACCAGGCTAACCCACCAAGGCACAAAATTGTAGTGGAGGAGAAAGTGGATGAGGTAGTGAAGTGGATGGCACACTCATCTCAATTGCAGCCGGATGATCTGCTTTCTTCTGCTAATACAGTATCATGTAGCCACGGGTCAGACTCAGAGCGTTCCTCCTGTTCCACCATTCCGCTCCAGCAAAGCCCGTCATTTTATGTCACCTCTCAGCCTTCAGTGACCCCTCCTAGTGGTGTCCCTTCTGCATTTTATAAAATAAAAGGCCACCGAACCCCACAGCATAATCCGGCAGTTATAGAGGACAGCCTCCCTGAGGATTTCTTAGAGGGCAGTCAGAGTTTGGACTGCCCGGAATTGGAAGTTGGTGGGGAACAGCCTACATTGCAGTCCGAAAAAATTGGTGGGGAGTCTGATGATGATGTGTTAGACCGGAGGACCTGGGAGGCGGATCGGGCTGGTGAGGAGGATTTGATCTCTGAGGAGGAGGGCGGTGGTAGTGGCAGCAACAGAGGGCAGAGGCAAGTTAGGCCCAGGGCCAGGCCTGCCTTGGAAACTAGTGAGACCCCAAATATGGTGGGGCCGGCACAAGCTTAGCCAGCTCTGGAGGGCGTACGTCGGGTGTGTGGATGTATTTCACCACTCTTCCAGGGGACCTCAGCACGGCCACGTGTAATTTCTGTAAACAGAAATTGAGCCGTGGGAAAGCCACAAATGTAGGGACCACTGCTCTGTGGAACCATCTGAAGTAGCGTCATGCCGCCAATTTGTGTAACCAAGGTGGATTAGAGCAGCTGTCTCTCTGCAGCACCGTGCACGTCACGGTCGACACCTGGAGCAGTGCTTATGGCCAGGGGCAATACATGTCCTTTACAGTCCGCTGGCTGAATGTATTTAGTGGCAGCGAGGCAGGAACCCCCCCAGCAACCGGGCCAATTGCTTTTGGCACCTCTACATGCTTTCCAGCCAGCATTGCAGCAGACCACCAAACACTTATCCGCTTCTACCTCCACGGGCAGTCCGCCTGCTGGAGCATCACGCAGAGAGTTAGCCCCCCTCCTTCCTATCACATGTGCCAGGTGAAACGCTGCCACGCTGTCTTACACTTAATTTGTCTTGGCAACAGCAGCCACACAGGCCAGCGCTTGCTGCATTACATCAAGCAGCAAATAGCGCACTGGCTGTCTCCCCGCCAGCTGGAAGTGGGCAAGGTCGTGAGTGACAACTGGACAAATATAGTGGCAGCGCTATACCTGGGTCAATTCACGCATGCTCCCTGTATGGCACATGTCCTAAATCTAGTAGTGCAGAGATTTCTCAAAACATTCACTGGCCTGCGCACAGTGCTGGCAAAGTCGCGGAAGCTTTGCACTCATTTGAGTCTTTCTTATATGTCCCGCAACGCCCTGCTGGACCTGCAGCGACAAAACGGTTGTCGGCCACAATGGTTGATAGGTGGCATGCCAACACGGTGGAATTCCATGCTTTATATGTTGCAACGGCTCCTTGAGCAGCGTAGAGCAGTGGATTATTTTGTCCAGCAGCAGCCAGAATCTTTGACCATAGTGAGCAGGTGTGGCTTAGATTTCTGTCAGTGGAGGCTGGTCTGAGATGCCTGCACTGTTCTAACACCCTTTGAAGAAGCCACTAAATTGGTCAGCCGGGACAGCTGCTGTGTGAACAACATAGTTTCACTAATATTTGTCCTGGAAAAGACACTGACGCTCATGCAGCAGGGTGCAATGCTGGAAGGAAATCCTGGCCATCTCTCTGCACGCCATGCTGTCACTGTAGGGGAGCCCCAACTACAAAGTTCCGTTGCGGTGCAGGAGGAGAGCTTCAGGTAGAGGAGGGGGAGGAGGAGGATTTTGATGATGTCCAGGAGGAGGATGAGACATAGCTGGAGAATCTTGAGGAGGACTATGACACTTTCAGGGACACTGAAGTGTCTCAGAGAGAGGCTGAGATGGAAAGAACTGGCTCCTCGGGCTCGGGTGGCCAGGATGGTAAGCTGTATGCTCACATGCTTACGCACTGACAGGCGTATCCTAAAAATAAGGCAGACTGACGAATACTGGCTGGCGATGCTTCTGGACCCGCGGTATCAATCCCACATGGGGGATTGTTTTCCTCTCCAGGGAAGGGAGGAGAAATTAGCATAATTCCGGGAGAAGCTATGTAGTAACCTGGCCACAGCTTTCAGCCAGCCCCAGCCTGCTGCCAGCATCTCTGAAAAGGAGGTCCGGCAGAGTCATCCACCTTTTGCCACAACCAGCAGCAGCCAGTTAAGCCTCATGAGTATGATGCAACTATTTTTTTCAGCCTCCCAACAGCCACAGCCAAGTGAGCAGGCCCAGACCACCCGCCTCAACGAACAGGTTGAGGCTTACCTGCAGTTTGGCTCGTAAAGCCTCTTCTCAGACCCCCTGGACTTCTGGGCAGGCAGAATACAACAGTGGCCGGAACTTTCCCACTATGCACTAGGGTTTCTTTCCTGCCCTGCCTCAAATGTCATGTCAGAGAGGGTTTTTAGTGCAGCTGGGGTGGTGGTGACACCTAAACGTACCAAACTGTCACCTGGCAGTGTCCAAAAATCCAACTTTATAAAAATGAATAAAGGCTGGATTACCTCTGATTTTCACACTCCGCTTGCTGAGACAGATGATTAGATCAGGCCTTGCAGGCTGAAATAGTCCAAGTGTCTTCCCACTGTTGCTGTCACCTGGCCCTGTTGTCTACCTCCGCCTCTGTTAGCACTTAGCAGGCGAGCAGCTGTTGTTATACACCGTTCTTAGTTCTGTTTAGTATTCTTAAATTTGTTTTGGAGCCTTTCCTCCCCCCCCCCCAAAAAAAAAAAAAAATATATATGTATATATATATATTTATTTAATATATAAAGCTGAGTGTATGTGTGTGTGTGTGTGTGTGTGTGTCTGTGTCCGCTAAAGGAATCCGCACCGCTGCAGCTACAATCACAAAATTTGACACACATGTACATCAGGTGTCCGGGAAGGTTTTAGAACAGTTTTCAGCTCTCCAGGACTTACCGAGATATTCCCAAAAAATGCATTAGCCAATAGTAGCCTGGTCACATGACCCTTAGCCAATAGAAGCTCACAGGCAGTTTCCAGACACCAGGTTTCTATGACAACCTAGCCAGTTCACTGCTGTAGGTCTGTATTAAAGAGGCAGAGCACTGTGGATGACAATGGTAAAGGGGTATTCCGGTTACGATTAACTTATGTTTTAGACTAACCCATCATCAATCATTACCTCATATAATGTAAATTTCACATATTTACCGTTCAGTAGTAATAAAAGATGTTTTCTTCCACTGCTACCCACCTTCCTCCTAAATTACTATGGCATCGACCTGTAATTAAGCCCACCGTCAAAAGAAGAACTTAAAAGCCCCACCCCCAGATCCAACTAAGTCACGCCCCTGACTCAGTCAGGCCACGCCCCTTCCATGCTGCATTTGACCGGGATTAAAAATATAGGTAAAATCACCTTCTTTCAGCTGCAGGGGTGGGGGAAGGGTGACTTTCTCCCTGCAGCTCATTGCTCAGACTGCACAGTGCTGCTGCTGAGAGTGAGCCGTTCAAAAGGACATCCCTGTGTCCATCCAGGCCCTGCGCATGATAGAGGACAGGGAGTCTGAAAGCCAGACTGTCCAGCCTAAAACAAGACCTCTGGCCACCCTAGGGGCAGGCTGATGTTAGGGTGGCCAGATGTCCGGCTTTAGGCTGGACAGTCCAGTTTTCTGGCTACCTGTTCTCCGTCCGACACAGTTCCTGGACAGACACAGGGATGTCCACCCTTTCAGTAGCTCACACTCAGACAGCTTCTCCTCCGTGTCTTCATGGAGCCAGGGGGGGTGTGGCCTCATGTTTAGTGGTGTGTCCCTTCATGGGAACTGGGGGGCGCTGTTTCACATTTGGGGGAATGGCTGGTGAGGTCTGGCTTTCTGGGTGAAGACAGTGGCCACCCTAGCTGCTGTGGAGGTCACAGTTAAAGGGACGGGCTGCTGTAGAGGTCACTGTTAACGGGGCAGGCAGCTGTAGAGGTCACTGTTAAAGGGGTGGGCTACTGTAGAGGTCACAGTTAAAGGGGCGGGCTGCTATAGAGGTCACTGTTAAAGGGAAGGGGCGGGCAGCTGTAGAGGTAACTGTTAAAGGGGCGGACTGCTGTAGAGGTCACTGTTAAAGGGGCGGGCAGCTGTAGAGGTCACTGTTAAAGGGGTGGGCTGCAGCAGAGGTCACTGTTAAAGGGGCGAGCTGCTGTAGAGGTAACTGTTAAAGGGGCGGACTGCTGTAGAGGTCACTGTTAAAGGGGCGTGCAGCTGTAGAGGTCACTGTTAAAGGGGTGGGGCTGCTGTAGAGGTCACTGTTAAAGGGGCGAGCTGCTGTAGAGGTCACTGTTAAAGGGGTGGGCTGCTGTAGAGGTCACTGTTAAAGGGGCGAGCTGCTGTAGAGGTCACTGTTAAAGGGGCAGGCCGCTGTAGAGGTCAATGTTAAAGGGGCTGGCCGCTGTAGAGGTCACTGTTAAAGGGGCGGGCTGCTGTAGAGGTCACTGCTAAAGGGTCGGGCACTGTAGAGGTCACTCTCGATATCTTTTAACGACACACACACACAAACGGTAAATGAAATAATTGAAATATACCCGGGTCCTTCAGCTAGTATATAAATATATATATATATATATATATATATATATATATATAAATAAAAAAGTAAAAATGGTATTAAAAAATAAAATTGTTACACTGTTGTTACCTCTGCCTCCCATTACAAGTTACATTAGCGGAGATTGTTATACTCCACCTCAGTTTGTTGTATTTACTAATCACTCTCTGCTGATATACCCCATCCCCTACTACTACTGGCTGTGGCACCCATGAAAAGCCGATATATAATTTTCACTGTCTATCTTTACAAGGTAGAATGTTTACAGGCTTGTTGTCCAAACAAGCCAAGCCTTTTTTTTGTACTGTAATCCGTGAACCGGAGTGTGCGTAATTTATTAATGCTTTGGCCTGTAGACACCCTGTGTTCATTAATCCGGGAAAATGGCCTTTGGACAATTTTTAGAGGCTCTTGTCTAAACAGACATCCCTGTCTTCTTCACACTAATGCGGGCTCCGGCCTATGCTCAATTTTTGGAGGCTTCGGCCTATTTTTAGTAATAAATAATAACAACTTTGAACAAATAATAAATAATATAATAAACAAAAGAAAGGCCAAAAAAAGGTTACATCGGCCTTTGCCGATGTCTGGCCATCATCTTCTGCATTTCCCTGAGCTCCAGCTGCATGCCGCGAATAAGCCGGGAGGCAGCATGGAGCCTGGTCTCAAAGTGGCGTAAGACTGCCTCCACTTCAAAGTCAGTGGGGATATCTGTAGGGGTGGAAACAGTAATATAATTAGTATGATCCAGTTAAAGTGGTTGTCCCATGAAAAAAATTCTAAACTTTAAAACTAGCACCTGGATCAGAGAATACTTTAGCAATTGCTTGTCATTAAATATTTGGTATATCTACGGGAACGAGTTATTCAGTGACATGTATCTGTTCTGTAATCAGCCTTTTTTTTTCTTTGAACTGCTCACTGAGAAGGCCACACATGATCAGTTTGGGGTTTGTACTTACTAGACACCCATACTGAGTGGTCTTCCCATGGTCCAGGGGAAAACTCCTCCCATATCCATCTTTTTCTTCTAAATGGGTATTTATCACGATAGATATCGTTATCGCAATAAATTTCTTAATATCATTAACACGGTGGGTATATTTTTGATATCGCCCACTCACATTAGCTGCAGCATGAGCACGTATTTGAGTCTGTATGTAGGAGGAGGAAGCGCTAACTATTAAGGGGCATATACCTAAGGGTACTTTCTTTCACATTAGTGCATTTGCCTGACACAAACGGAAGAACGGCCAGCCCCATTAACAATAATGGGGACGGCGCTGATCTGGCCGCTATCCGGCAAGAATGCCGGGAATTGGCAGGACAAATACTGCAGAACAGCCTGAAGGATCACCACCACATATGTGAAAGTAGCCTAAGGCAAATTACTGGGAAGGAGCACGTATCTGAGAATACCTTCACTTGTTTGGGTGGAGTTAGAGGCGTGGCCTAGCATGAAAAAAAATTGCTGCAGCGCACTACGCACGCCTATGTTGTGGGAAAGTGCATATACGCCCCCCTCAGAAGCGAAAAAAAACAGCCCGGCCCACCGGGAACTAACTATTTGCATGTATAGGGAGTGAATACTCCTCCCTCATTACTCTGCCCTCCTCTCCAGTTCAAGCCAGCGGTGAACAAGATACCACAGCATGGCGAAACAACTGCAACCAAAGAGGGGAGAGATGGTGTTTGGTAGCGAGTACCCTGACCCACCGTCCAGTTAAGAGGAGATCACAGTGTCACAATTGGCCAAGAGAATCCCACCGGCTCTTGACTCGATGTTCGCAGTGGCGGCTGGTGCGGCAATGGCGGCTGGGGCGTCCACTCCGATGCCCAGGAGGAGAACAACAACACCTTCCATGCGGCAGAATCCCATTGTGCCTGCATCAGTGACGGCCCACGCCCAGACCCCATGGGACTACAAGAATGCGGTGGAGGACTGGGTCATCCAAGTACTGGACCATCCAAGGCCGGGAGACCCTACACTGGAAGGGAATAAGGGAACCGTCCTATGGTTTTGCGAGGCTGTGGCTTCCTTGCAGACGATGAGGACGGCAAGGAGTACTTTGTGGGCCGCAGGTCTTTGAAACGGCCGTACCTGCCCAAAGCCTGTCACAGCCTATACGTGGGGGATCAGGTGGAATATACCCGCATGGCATCCCTGAAAGGCCCCTTTGCTACCGGGGTTACCTGATTGTCTAAGACCCTGGTTCCTGCATCACCACCAGAAGTTCGGCTGGAGGAACCAGCAGGCGCAGGACACGTGTGCTGCCTACAGGAGTCACCAGATGGCACCCTCCATTTCAGGGAGAAGCCACAGCCGGAGCCTGGATTGCCACCACCACCACCACAGTCTTTTCAGCTGGGTCAGCTGACAACATCATTCTTTACTTTCCAGTCCAAGGTGACCCAGTACCAACTACCCTGGAAAATGAAGTCAGCAGCAGCCAGGGGAGCTGGCAGTCCTTTCCTGGGTGCAACCTTGCCTGAACCGCTGCAGCCAGAAGTTCTTAACCCTGTTGTCCCGGCGGGAGTATCCGGAAAAGTGAAGGCGCAAGTGGCTGCAGCGCTCACCAATGTGAGGGCAGAAGAGGCCAGTGGAGCTCCACCACAGCAGCCAGCTTGGCCTACAGGAGGCAGGAGCATCATCTAATGTCATTTAGCAGCAGTTCCAGCAGGGAGGACTTCAGGTCCCTTATCTGAGGAACCCTTCTACTGGCTGTCAGTCTGGCTGATTTAAAGGACACCTCTGAACCTATGGGAGCCACAACATGGACTGCACCTGACGGGTGAGAGCTAGTTGGCACTTGTTCTTAGTTTATGTTGTTTTTATTGCCCCCTGTTTGACTCTCACCCAGATGGACATGGCTTGTCAGGACTCTCCCCCCCATTCTGCAGAAAATTCCCAGTTGCGCCTAAGCGCACCTATTTTCCTTTTTCCTCCCTTCTCAGGTTATTTGGAAGCCCCCTTCTCTATTTGCTGTTATTTTATATTATCCATGTAGATTACACATTACCTGTTTGGATTACAAAATTACCTCACATGGATTATAATTGAATTTTGGACTGTGTTCCAGTGTTTTATGCAAAGCACCTATGAGGAGAGACTTAAACGTATACCTGAGCCTATTATGCTTGCAAATGTGAAATTGATTGCACTAAAATGTTTGCATAATTATGTCATTGCTGTATTTTAACATAGCAATAATGTTTTTACTGGTTCAGCAACGTTCAAACCATACCTCGACACTTTAAGACCCACCACTATTTCGACGGTACCCTCCTTAAGGTGAGAAGTATCGATAGGGTGCTGGTTGGCCAAAGGGGGGGAAATTGGAAACTGTTATTGGCTCAGAGGGAGGCCAAGTGGATTTTTAGATTGGATACAGTCACTCCGCGTGGCCTCAATGAACATCTGAGCTTTTTCCTCTTTCTTGTAAGTCTAGGTGTTGCTGTCCCAGATTACATACTGGGTATGTAGTTTTGTACATTACTTCTTGAACTTTAGGATATATTTCTCGTTCCACTCTGTTTGGGTTTATTTTGCTCTAATAATTATTTTTTTTATTTTTGTACTCTTTATTTGTTTTTTATTGTTTTTATTATTTTTCATTAGGCTGCTAACATCTATTATCGGACTTCTCCTTCTGTGTAGATGACGACTGCAGTACTTGACCCGAGAATTGGCTAGAAAATCGGAATTACTCCTTAATTCTTTTATCTTTATATACGTTGTGGACCTTTTAGCATCATAATTACCTTATTAAATTGACTGTTTATCATTTTTATTAATTTTTTTTTTTATACCTGGTGTTCCCTTTTGTATGAATTTAATGTTTTTATATTTATATTTATGCATTTGTGTAATGGATATTTACAATTGGTTGCTGTGAAAAATTAATCATGATGCTATATAATAAAAACTCTTAGATTAATTAGGCAATGGCACGTTATTTTCTTATTCACTTTTTTGCACTTTTGGCACTTTCTTTAGCACGGCATGGCACTGTTCACTTATTATTTTGTCACCTTTTTATTACTTTTTCTTTTTCTTTTCACTTTTTCATTTAATTAGGATATTTTGTGATTTATTGTTAAATCATGATTATTACTAATATTATTCACATGATTAGGTTATTGTGAATTTTTAGTTGCACATTCATTAATTATTTATGTGTTTTATTCAAATCATGATATGTTCATTGCTTTTTATTTTCACATAATTAGGTAAATTTTTATTTATTCATATGTGTATCATGTATGGCACTGTCATGAATTGTTATCATTATTGTGTGTATCATACAATGTGGGTATCACCAGTTAGGCTTTGGCGAGCGATACTTGTGGCTCCGGTAGGGGATATTGTGAACGCTGTATGCGTCCCATTGTGGAATGTATAGTCTGGGTACGTGTGACCTTTTCATAGTATCTTCTCGCAAGACTACGGATGATCTACTGTCGGCACAAATTCAGTTGCAGAGAGTGGTCTTCTGACACTTATGGGTTTATAGTTATAGGTATATATACAGTATATATTTAAGATCCTTGTTAAAATATAGTTTGGATATACTTAAGGTATGTTTGGTCTTTGCATGGAACACAACTATGCATTTTGGGAGGTGACAGGTTATGAAATCATGCGTTCCAGCGTGAAATGCAAGCTAGGCGATCCAATTGCAGATTATGACGTGCGTTGGGGTGAAGCTACACTGGTCGGTATCCATTGTATTTTTTCTGTTGTAGGTCTTTTATTAGCTTCATGTTTTGGGCAGGGTTCTTAGTTTTTGCTATGAATACTGTCTGGTTTTGTTGCACTATTTCCTTTTTCTCTTTTTGTGTATTTTGTGGACCATATTATCGACAGTTTATTGGTGCTAATCTTGTTAAGTCTGTACCTTCTATTGCTCTGTGTACGTAAGCCACTGCTTTTTGATTACTCTCAATACAATTTTTTTTATATGTATTTTACTGGAGATAATACAATTTATGCAGTTTTATTGACTGAGGGTGTTTTGGTGGTTATTATACGTTTGGGGTTGTGCTCGTCAGTGTCTTGTATAAGTTTTCTTGAATCTTGACTCAACAAAAAAGTATGAGAGTGCCTCAAAATGTATGATGTCTCCCCTTTAGAGAAAGGTATGTTGAGTTCTTTTTCACAGGCTAGGAAAAAGCTAGGTTTAGATAGTGTTTCAGTGTGTTTTCTTTAAAATCAATGCCATCAGCCAGCAATGCTGGAAGCTCAACCTTTAAAAGTAACCAGGGAACAGGGAAAATAACATTAAAACCATTAAAATAACTTCAACTTTTTAGCACTGTAGTAGGCCATGTTGGAACTAAAAATTGCTTTAACTAAACAAAGGCTACTTTCAAAAGCCCATTTTAAACCTCACTCTGTTGCTCTTTCACATGCAGTGTAGTAGGAAAACAGTCATGCTTCACATTTGTTCCCACTCAATCAAATTAAATAATATTTAAAGAGCAATACAAATTCATGTATTATTGTTTCATATAAAGGCTTGTAAAAATGTATGATCTTTTGTTATAATCTGGCATAATTTTCATCTTTTATACTAAGAAATACAGTACAGACCAAAAGTTTGGACACACCTTCTTATTCAAAGAGTTTTCTGTATTTTCATGACTATGAAAATTGTAGATTCACACTGAAGGCATCAAAACTATGAATTAACACATGTGGAATTATATACTTAAAAAAAGTGTAAACCAACTGAAAATATGCCTTATATTCTATGTTCTTCAAAGTAGCCACCTTTTGCTTGATTACTGCTTTGCGCACTCTTGGCATTCTCTTGATGAGCTTCAAGAGGTAGTCACCTGAAATGGCATTTCAACAGTCTTGAAGGAGTTCCCAGAGATGCTTAGCACTAGAGATGAGTGAACATGCTCGTCCGAGCTTGGTGCTCGTTCGAGCATTAGGGTATTCGCATATGCTCGCTACTCGGACGAGCATATCGCGATCCTCGAGGAAATGGCAACTTCCTCTTCCTGCATGTTAGCCGCCTTTTTTCAGCCAATCAACATGCAGGAGAGTCTTTGGTACCTCCTAGCATCACGTGGGGCCCCTACAAGTCGATAGCAGGGATTGGCTGGCCAGATCAGATGACCTGGGAATATAAGAATCTGGTCCCACGCTGCTCGCGTCATACGCCGTCTGCATGAGATTAGGGATAGAGCTGCTGTCTGTCAGGGAGAGTGTTATGGCCTGAATTTAGTTGTTAGTTAGGCAGGAATCACCCACAAAAAACCCAACAGCCCTTCTAAGGGCTACAAGCACGTTTTTTTTTGTCCTCCTCTCGGCTGCTGTCTGGGACTTGTAGTGCAGCTACCGCCATCTTGGCTGCACACTGTGCACTGGTGGCAGAAAGGGGACAGCACATGGTCCACACAGACCCCAATGAAATTACCCAAAGTCCTCTCAGTACTCATTTTTGCTGCTGCTGTACCTTGGCTTGCTGGGATCTGTAGTGCAGTCTAGGGAATACGTTTTGTCACTCAGTTATATAAACTACAGTCCAGTGAACAATTGTGAGGTGTGCTGTAAAGCAGCGTCAGTCTATAAAATATGTTTTTTTCACTCAATTATATAAACTACAGTCCAGTGAACAATTGTGAGGTGTGCGATACACTAGCCGCAGTCTAGAGAATATTTTTTTCACTCAATTATATAAACTACAGTCCAGTGAACAATTGTGAGGTGTGCGATACACTAGCCGCAGTCTAGAGAATAATTTTTTTCACTCAATTATATAAACTACAGTCCAGTGAACAATTGTGAGGTGTGCGATACACTACCTTTTTATTCTCAGTTATATAAACTACAGTCCAGTGCAAAACTGAGTGGTTTGCGGTGCAATAGCTGGAGTCTAAAGACTACATTTTTTTGCCTCAGATAGTAATTCTACTGTCTACTGAATACGGTTTTGGCCTCAGATATTAACTCGACAGTTTGGTGAATATACAAAATGTTGAACCCAAGGGCTAAGGGTTGAGGACGAGGGCGTGGCCGTTCAAGTAGTGTAGGGGGCAGAGGCCGTGGTCCTGGGCAGGGTGACACTGTACATGCTGATGAGAGAGCAGTGGAACGCCGCAGAGTTTTGCTCCCTAGCTTCATCTCGCAACTTACTGGGTCACGTGGTACACCACTATTGAAACCACAACAGTGCGAACAGGTGATGACGTGGATAGCAGACAATGCGTCCAGTAATTTATCCACCACCCAGTCTTCAACGCAGTCCACCCACGCTAGCCAAGGGAGTAGACCTCTGTCTCCTCCAGCTCAACCTCCTTCCCCCCAGCCTGCCCCCCCCATGGAAAGTATGGATTCAGATCCGGCACACTCACAGGAACTCTTTTCAGGACCCTACCCAGAGACACAAACCACTGCTCAACAGCAACCTGAGCAGTTGCTCTGTCCCGATGCCCAAAATTTAGAACTTTCACAGTCTGTGGGTGATGAGAGTGTGAAATTAGTGCAAGCAGTGCGTGAAGAGGTGTCGGATGATGATGATGATGATGATGAGACACGGTTGTCAGACAGTGACGTTGTTGTCAGGGCAGTAAGTCGGAGGGGGGAGCAGAGTGAGGAATCGGAGGAAGAGTTGGTGGATGATGAGGTGACTGACCCGAGCTGGGTGGGTAATCCAACTCAAGACAGTGCTTCTGAGGGGGAGGCAAGTGCAGCACCAGAACAGGTTGGAAGAGGCAGTGGGGTGGCCAGAGGGAGAAGCAGGGCCAGAGCAGGTAGATCAGCAACTGTTTCACGGAGTCAAGTTCCCGTGCCGAGGCCTAGATGTTCGCAAGTCTGGAGGTTTTTTAAAGAAACTGAGGATGACCGACGGACTGTGGTGTGCAACCTGTGTCACACCAAGATCAGCAGGTCACACCACTGCCCCTTCCCCTGTGTCACATGCTGGCTCGGCGAGTCCACCCCCCGCCCAGGACCCCGGTACGAGCGCCTCCCACCCTACAACCACCTGCACGATCCTCCACAGCCTCCACCAATGTGTCCCAGCGCAGTGTTCAGCTGTCTTTGCAGCAGACATTTGAGCGCAAGCACAAATACAATTCCAGCCACCCACATGCCCAAGCCCTAAACGTCCACATCTCCAAATTGTTGAGCCTGGAGATGCTGCCCTATAGACTGGTAGAGACTGAGGCTTTCCGCAACCTGATGGCGGTGGCTGTCCCTCGGTACTTGGTCCCCAGCTGCCACTATTTTTCCCGATGTGCCGCCCCAGCCCTACACCAGCATGTGTCACAGAACATCATCCGTGCCCTGACCAACGCGGTTAGTGATGAGGTCCACCTAACCACGGACACGTGGACAAGTGCTGGCGGGCAGGGACACTATATCTCCCTGACGGCACATTGGGTTAACTTGGTAGAGACTAGGATCGAGTCTGACCCTGGGGCCACTCATGTAATGCCCACACCAAGGATTGCGGAGCCTACCTCGGTCACGTTTTCTCAGACTTATTATGCCTCTTCCTCCAACCCCTCCTCCTCCTCCTCCTCTTCGCACAGAAATGCTGAGCCAACAGGCAATGTTTCTGAGGGCCAACTGGCACTCTATACAAACAATGTTTATGGAGGGCCACCTACAGGCCCCCTCTCCAATAAATTTTTTAGTAGTGTCAAATACAGACACTCAAAAAACAATTTTACATGAGGGAGTGTCTCCCCGTCTGCCATCATGTTCGGTCAGGCTGTCCGTAGGTACACCACCTCTGTCGTCTGCAGAAGCGGCCACTATGAGGAAGGCCACGGCAAGAACATCCCCTTTTCAATTGAGAACAAGTAGAGACTTGTAGGAGGATGACACTTTTCTTCGGCAGTGGATTCACCTTCCCCTTTATCATTGCCAGACAACAGTTGGTGAAAAAGTAATTGGCAATGATGAAGAAAATGTAACGGTGCAGAGGACCGTCTGTGAAGTAAACCTATATATTCCCACCATGCCAGCCATGAGTCTAACTTGGTCACTATGGGTTCACCGCCATGCTGTGTCAGGCTACATTTTTGGGTGGTTCACCTGCTACCTCAATCTAACTTGGTCACTTGTTGGTGTCACTACGCTGTCACCATGCTGTGTCAGGCTTATGCCTGCGTCATGGGGTGGGGGATAGCACAGCAGTGCCAGCATGAGCAGTGCTGTCACCTGCAGGCGGTGATGGACCTTTGTTGCACCTAGTTGGGTGCTTTCCTAACATGTGCCAGCACATGTGCCTTGCCCATCTTGGTCTGGGTCAGCACAATTGCCTTGAGGGTCACCACCAGGCTGTTGCCCAGAATTTGGCATAATGGTACGATTAGGCAGCCTCAGAGGCATCCATGCATGCTGCCCCTGCTGTTTCCTGTCCATTTCCGTTGTGTTTCCATCATTTTCTGAGGTTTCCAGTTTTTCACGCAACCTTCCCTATGCAGAGCCCCGGTCCCCTGCAGAAAATGCTCGAGTCTCCCATTGACATTGGGTTCGTTATTCGAAACGAGCACCCGAGCATCGGGAAAAATTTGATTCGAATAACGAGCACCCGAGCATTTTAGTGCTCGCTCATCTCTGCTTAGCACTTGTTGGCCCTTTTGCCTTCACTCTGCGGTCCAGCTCACCCCAAACCATCTCGATTGGGTTCAGGTCTGGCGACTGTGGATGCCAGGTCATCTGGTGTAGCACCCCATCACTCTCCTTCTTGGTCAAATAGCCCTTACACAGCCTGGAGGAGTGTTTGGGGTCATTGTCCTGTTGATAAATAAATGATGGTCCAACTAAACGCAAACCGGATGGAATAGCATGGCGCTGCAAGATGCTGTGGTAGCCATGCTGGTTCAGTATACCTTCAATTTAGAATAAATCTCCAACAGTGTCACCAGCAAAGCACCCCCACACCATTACACCTCCTCCTCCATGCTTCACAGTGGGAACCAGGCATGTAGAGTCCATCCGTTCACCTTTTCTGCGTCGCACAAAGACACAGTGGTTGGAACCAAAGATCTCAAATTTGGACTCATCAGACCAAAGAACAGATTTCCATTGGTCTAATGCCCACTCCTTGTGTTCTTTAGCCCAAACAAGTCTCTTCTTCGTGTTGCCTGTTCTTAGCAGTGGTTTCCTAGCAGCTATTTTACCATGAAGGCCTGCTGCACACAGTCTCCTCTTAACAGTTGTTGTAGAGATGTGTCTGCTGCTAGAACTCTGTGTGGCATTAACCTGGTCTCTAATCTGAGCTGCTGTTAACCTGCGATTTCTGAGGCTGGTGACTCGGATGAACTTATCCTCCGCAGCAGAGGTGACTCTTGGTCTTCCTTTCCTGGGGCGGTCCTCATGTGAGCCAGTTTCTTTGTAGAGCTTGATGATTTTTGCGCCTGCACTTGGGGACACTTTCAAAGTTTTCCCAATTTATCGGACTGACTGACCTTCATTTCTTAAAGTAATGATGGCCACTCGTTTTTATTGCCATAATACAAACAGTCTAACAGTCTATTCAGTAGGACTATCAGCTGTGTATCCACCTGACTTCTGCCCAGCACAACTCATGGTCCCAACCCCCTTTATAAGGCAAGAAAACCCACTTATTAAACCTGACAGGGCACACCTGTGAAGAGAAAACCATTTCAGGTGACTACCTCTTGAAGCTCATCAAGAGAATGCCAAGAGTGTGCAAAGCAGTAATGAAAGCAAAAGGTGGCTACTTTGAAGAACCTAGAATATAACATATATTTTCAGTTGTTTCACACTTTTTTGTTAAGCATATAATTCCACATGTGTTAATTCATAGTTTTGATGCCTTCAGTGTGAATCTACAATTTTCATAGTGATGGAAATACAGAAAACTCTTTGAATGAGAAGGTGTGTCCCGACTTTTGGTCTGTACTGTATATTTATGTTTTCAACTTTAGTTGTACTGAATGACAGTTTATAAACTGTATATGAGGACCATTATCAAGGCACATCAGTGGAACCATGTTTTTTCTAGTTTTAAACGGGGTCACCCAGTTCCATGATATTGATGATCTATCCTCTGAATAGGTCATCAATATCAGGGTTCTGACACCTGGTACCCCGCTGATCAGCTGTTTCGTCCCACAGTGTAGATGGCATGCAGCTAAGCATTTGAGAAGATGCAGTGCTCACTGCAGCCCTTGCAAACAGCTGATTGACGGGGTAGCGGAAGTCGGACCTCCACCGATCTGATATTGAAACCTATCCTGAGGACTGGTCATCAATATCATATAACAGGACAACCCCTTCAAAGGCTGTTGTTGGAAAAATATACTTTTAAAAGGTAACACAACTTGGTTATATGAATAAATGCTCATTATTTCTTATGTAACACAACTTACAATGCATGTTATTATTACTGTAGTGGTAGTATCTCACCTACTTTAAGTATCTCCATCCTTGACATTTGCCCACTCTTTATAAACTTCATCCATTAATGTGGATGAAACTTTTTCCGAGTTTCAGTGTAATAACTTGTATTTGTTTATCAGAGATATCAAACTAAAATCCTCTTCTTAAGAATTCGCCAGATAGTCGCTAACGAGAGTTCATAGGAATGCTCATTAGTGATTATCTGGCTGGGTAAAGGTGCCACTGATTACCTGATGAACTAGCAAACGAGCTTGTTTGTCAGTTAATTGGATCCTTTGTGCAGACACCTAAATCATTGTTTGCTGACAGCAGATTGTGCTGTGTAAACAGAATCTGCGGCCAGCAAACAATGAGTGTGTATGGAGACAAGCGATGGCATTAGTGTTCGCTCCTCCCCATACTGTGGAGGAGATCGCAGATTATGCATGCAGCGTTCTCTTTCACTGACATGCAGGCGCTTGCCAGAAAGGTATCCCTGACAAACACCTACAAAACTGGCTAGTGTAAAGGGGCCTTAAGACATTAATGGATGCTGCAGTTGCATTTTCTGCTTTCTATATGACACTAACTGAAATCATTGCAAACTATTAACTGGCATAGATTTTAGTTATAATCTACTCCAGTTTTCTTGTACAAATTATGGCAAATGCATCAGTCAGTGGAGGACCCATCCCCTTCCACTAAGCACACCCACTTAAAAACAATGTCACGAGTAGTGGAGAAAAGTCACTTAGTTAATAGGTCCTATAATTTTAGTGCTTTACAAATCAGTGGTCAGACCACACATGGAATATTGTGAATGAATATGAAATGAATAGGGGCAGTTTTGGATATAGCAGAGCAGGAGCAGTATATCTAGCTTGTAATATTTTTATATCAAGGCCTGTAACCAGAACATGGGAGCATAACAAGTAGGAAATCAGCACAGATGAGGATTCTTCACAGTAATAAGACTATGGAACTCTGTGCCACAGCATGCTGTAATTGTGTATTCTTTGAAAGAGCACAAGTCCAAATATTGTCAAAATATTTCAAGTTATACACTGGTGCTTGAAGGTTTGTGAATCCTTCAGAATTGTCTATATTTCTGCATAAATTTGACCTAAAACATCATATTTTTCAAACAAGCCCTAAACGCAGATAAAGATAAATCAAACAAATGAGTCAAAAATATTTGAGTTGGTCATATATATTCATTGTGGGAAATGATACAGTATCCCATATCTGTGAAGTGGGAAAAGTATGTGCACCTTTAAGAAGATGGAATTAAAGTTGGGTGTTTTTGTTCAATGGGATGTCCATCAGGTATGAGTGTGTGACCTGTTTTATGTAAAGAACAGGGATCTATCAATGTATGATCTTCACTAGTGTTGAGTTAATCAATGTTAATGAAGTGAACTTCGATCTGAATTTCAAGAAAAATTTGATTCACCACAAAGGTGAATTTCCTCGTGCTTCGTGGTAACTAATCGATTTTCCCTGAAATGGTAAAAATAAAAAAAATCATACTTACCTCATGCATTTGAGCCTGAAGAGGCTGGCACAGCCATCTTGCTTGGAGATCCAGCGCGACATCTTGTGTGCGGTAACCACCAGCTGACGTGAATCATGCTGGATCTTCAAGATGGCCACGGCAGCCTGTTTGTGCTCAAATGGATAACGTAAGTACAATTAATTTTTTTTTTAGGGGCAACCCCTAAAATGCTTTATTATTAATTTCAGATGCCACAATCAGCGATGAAGCATCTGAGGGGTTTAATGACGGGGTCAGTGCAATCGCTGTTCCCTGTTATTGCACCCACTACTTACAAAAAAATGTGCTTTGTGACAAAGTAATTTGTCACAAAGCAAATTTTTTTGTAAAATTCAGCAGCTGAATAGAATTTTGAAGAACTTCGCTCATCTCTTCACAACACATGTGTATCATGATACAAAGGAGATTTCTGAGAACCTCAGAAAATAAGTTATTGATGCTCACCAAGCTGAAAAAGGTTACAAAACCATCTCTGAAGAGTTTGGACTCCACCAGTCTGCAGTCAGACAGATTGTATACACATGGAGGAAATTCAAGATAACAAAGATAAAGCAAAGAACAAGGTATGTAATAGTTCACAAAGTCACAAAGGAACCCAAAGGAACCTCTAAGCAAGGTCTTTCTCACATTAGCTAACATTAATGTTCATGCGTCAACCATCAGGAGGACACTGAACAACAATGGCGTGTATGGCAGGATTGCAAGAAGAAAGCCACTGCACTCCAACAAGAACATTGCTGCCCATCTTCAGTTTGCCAAGAATCACCTGGACAAGTCAGAAGGCAATCAGGACAATGTTTTGTGGATGGATGAGACCAAAATAGAAATTTTGTGTGTTTGACCAGTACTGTACTTTCTCCTGAATTTGTGTGTTTCCCACCCAATATACAGTATGGAGGGACTGGCCTCTGTAACCTGTCCTAGTTATATTATACACATACTGCCATTTCTATTAAAATGCTGAAGCAGTGTTGACATGTTTCACAACATTATACAGGGAACACCATTTCATCAATGCTATCTATACTCTTGGTATGAATAGGTGCCCTGGCAGCACAGATAAATAATTATTGCAATTAACATCCTCAGGGGTAGAGAGACAACTTTATAACAAAACACTGTACTTTATTAGAGCCCAATTATACTGAAAAACAAAGAAGTCAAACATATCTACAACTAACATCATACCACTCCTACTGTTTGTGCCCCATTTATTTATTCAGCTAGTTTAGTGGAGTCTTCATTATACTAGGGAGCTCTTTTAGCTATATACTACGGTATCTGTGATTGACTATGAAGTAGAGGAGACAATCTGTACAACATAGTGTAGATGTTTTTTTTATCTAACTAATGAAATTGCTTCTGGTTCAAACGCTGTTATAAGGACCTCATTCATTCAGGTTCCAATGATAAGATCAGCATTAAGAGAGAGAAAGAAGATACTGATGTAGGAAACTTTGATGTAACTGTTTGTCATGGACAGGTTTGTATTAAGCCTCTATGACATATCATCATGTCATGGAGATTGTGCAGGCATAGAAGCTGTGCCCTCATGATCATCAGGGAACCTGGCACTGGACTGGCAGCCAGTCTCCAACTATAATGACTGGTATTAGACAGAACTCCAATCCTGGCCATTCAACCCCATAGATAAGGTGGTCAATAGTGACCATGGCATTTTGAGAGTTAGACAGAGGGAGGAAACTCCCACTGTCCACATCAACAAATTCAATTGTGGGGTGCAGATGTGCAAACACACATACATATGGTATTGCAGTTCATCCCATAATAAAGATAATGTTATTTAAACCTTTTGGTACACAAAATAAAAAAAATCCCCAAGAAAAAATATCCAATACCACGATACCAGTGAAAATTACATCTTGTCCTGCATAAAACAATCAATCATATATGAAAAAACAAGACATTGTGGCTCCTGGACTATGGCAAAATGTAGTTGTCAAGGTTGGGGTACACAGAAAGGGAGATGTGATCCCTGCGCTCACCCCAACCCCTGTCCCTGCCTAATTGCCTCCGTATCCTAGGCGATACGGCGACAACCACGAGGACTGCAATTACTCTAGACTAAACAGAGACGAACAAAACACAGAAGAATCGTCAGCTAGCTGTGTCAGAAACCAGAGATAATGCCAGTACAAAATCGGAAAACGGTAGAGTAGTCAGATACAAGCCAAGGGTCAAATCAGCAGTCAGGATACACAGTACAACACAAGCAGGAATAGCAAGGAATTGCAAAAACCAGCAAGGAGCAGAGAGAAAGATAGGTATATAAGCAGGAAGAAATCCCACCCACAGGTTCTGAATGGACCAGATTCAGAGAAGCCACTCAGCCAGCACCTGAGTATTAACCCTGAGTAGACAAACCAAACAAGAAGCTGGGCGTTGGCTCCAAAACAACCCACAGTGTGAACGTGGTTCAAGGCAAGGCGTAGGCACTAACAGAAACACAAAAACTCAGAAAACCAAGCAAAACATAGAACCTATGTTCTCTGATGACCAGACCTGACAGTACCCCCCCTCCACAAGGGGCCTCCGGACCCTTAGACCCTAAGGATGGTTTAGACGGATAGTCCCGATGAAAAGATTTAACCAATCGTGGAGCATGAACATCCCTAGCAGGGACCCAGGATCTATCCTCAGGACCGAAACCCTTCCAATGAATGAGGTATTGAAGAGAGTTCCTGACCAGTCTGGAATCGACAATCCTCTCTACCTCATACTCAAGATCACCCTCCACCACAGATGGCGAGGGAGGGTCAGGGAGGGGTACCACAGGATCCACATAGCGTTTCAACAGACTCTTGTGAAACGTATTGTGAACCCACCAGTCAGAGGGCAACGCCACCTTGAACGATACCGGATTAATAACATGAGTACGGTAAACGGACCAATGAACCTAGGAGCCAAGTTCAGAGACGGAACTTTCAACTTAAGGTTCTTAGTAGACAATAGGACCTTGTCACCCACAACAAAAGTTTCAGAGACAGTACGCCTACTTCTGGATGAATGGACCATTAAACTTTGTGCTCTTTTCAAGTTCTGCTGAACTTGCGACCACACTGTGCACAGTTGGTTAGTTATGGACTCAGCACGAGGGGTATCCGAAACGGACGATGACGAGAAGGAAAACCTGGGATGGAATCCATAATTACAGAAGAAAGGAGATGTGAGTGTGGATGAACTGGTGTGATTGTTGATGGCAAACTCTGCTAACGGAAGATATGAGACCCACAGATGTTGACAGTCAGAAACAAAAAGACGAAGGTACTGTATGAGCTCTTGATTCATCCTCTCCGTCTGCCCATTAGTTTCGGGATGGAAGGCAGAGGAAAAGGACAATTTTACCTCAAGCTTAGAACAGAAAGCTTAGAACAGAAAGCACAACCTCATCAGGAATACCGTGGAGACGCACAATATGTTGAATAAATAGATCTGCCAATTCCTCTGCTGAAGGCAGCTTCTTTAGCGGAACAAAATAGCCCATCTTAGAGAAACGATCCACCACCACCCATATAACAGAGAACCCTTGAGAGAGTGGCAGATCGGTAACAAAATCCATAGACACGTTAGACCAAGGCCTGTCTGGCACTGGGAGCGGGAGAAGAGGTCCCTCAGGACGTCTCCTGGGGACCTTTCCTCGCGCACAGACCTGACAAGCTAGAACAAATGCATGAACGTCAGTATTCATATGTGGCCACCAGTAGTTTCTTTTCAGTAGATCTAGTGTTCCCCGAACACCTGGATGACCTGCTAGTACGGAACAGTGTGTCTCCTCTAACACTCTCAATCGAAGGGACAAGGGAACAAACATTTTGCCTTCCGGAAGGTCTCTTGGGGCAGAATTTTGTTTGGAGCGAATTTGATCTGAGAGGTGAGAGGAGATGGCTGCCAAAACAATACCAGCAGGTAAGATGTTACCGGGTTCCGACTCAGGACCCTCAGGGATACCAAAACTCCGAGACAAGGCGTCAGCCCTGACATTCTTGGTACCAGGTCGGAAAGTGACCACAAAATTAAAACGAGAGAAAAACAACGCCCATCTAGCTTGACGGGCATTGAGACGTTTTGCATTATCCAAGTACACAAGATTTTTGTGATCTGTGATCACTGTCACTGGGTGAAGAGCTCCTTCCAGGAAATGGCGCCACACTTCAAACGCCCATTTGATGGCAAGGAGCTCGCGATTCCCAATATCATAATTCCTTTCACAAGACGAGAATTTCTTGGAAAAGAATGCACATGGTCTGAGGTTAGTGAGAGCAGCTGACCCTTGAGATAAAACTGCCCCTACACCGACCTCAGAAGCATCTACCTCAACAATGAATGGCTGAGAGAGATCAGGTTGAATTAACACAGGCGCAGAGGAGAACGCTTTCTTGAGTTCCTCAAACGCAGAGTACGCAGCAGGAGACCAGTTACTGGGATCAGCCCCCTTGCGGGTAAGATCCGTGAGCGGCATGGCAATTACGGAAAAGTTCTTGATAAAATTCCTGTAATAATTGGCGAAACCAAGAAAACGTTGAAGGGATTTTAAATCCATGGGCCGAACCCAATCCGTGATTGCCTGAACCTTACACAGATCCATCTGAACCTCAGAAGGAGTGACCACATAACCCAAGAATGAAACTTTTTGTACACAAAAAATGCATTTTTCTAGTTTAGCAAACAGAGAATGATTACGCAGACGGGATAACACCAGACGAAGATGTTTACGGTGTGAATCCAGATCAGAAGAAAATATCAGGATATCATCCAGATAGACCACCATAAAAACCCCAATACAGTCATGAAAGATATGATTCATAAAACCTTGGAATACAGCTGGGGCATTGCTTAAACCAAAAGGCATAACCAGATACTCAAAATGTCCCAGAGGCGTATTAAAAGCTGTCTTCCACTCATCCCCTTCCCGGATCCGAATCAGGTTATAAGCTCCCCGTAGATCTAATTTGGAGAACCAGTTGGCTCCCGGAACCTGATTCAGGAGGTCCGGGATGAGGGGAAGCGGTCCAGAGTTTTTAATAGTGATTTTATTAAGTTCACGGTAGTCAATACATGGTCTCAAACCCCCATCTTTTTTCTCAACAAAAAAGAAACCGTAGGAGATTCAGAAGGCCGAATATGTCCAATAGCCAAACTCTCACCGATGTATTGTTTTAGAGACTCTCTTTCTGGCACAGACAGATTATAAATCCGACCCTTAGGTAACTTGGCATCAGGCAATAGATCAATCTTACAATCAAAGTCTCTATGTGGAGGCAAGACTTGAGACAGAGGTTTCGAAAAAATGTCTGCAAAATCTGAAATAAACTCCGGGTTCTCAGAATCACATACATTGGTAGAACAAAGGGAAACTTGAGACATATGGGCCTTACACTGCGGACCCCAGTGAACTAATTCCTGACTCACCCAATCAATAACCGGATTGTGCAGCTGAAGCCAAGGAAGACCCAGGATCATGTTTACAGACAAATTTTTCATTACAATGAAAGAACAATACTCAATATGTAGTGCACCCACTACCAATCTTATCTCAGGAGTACGGAATTTGACCAAACCGGCATGCAGAGGGGTCATATCGACACTAGACACCTGGATAGGAGGGGACAGGGGAATCAAAGAAGGTACAATTTGGGAAACAAATTCAAAATCAATAAAGTTAGCGGCTGAACCAGAATCCAAGAAAGCCTGTCCAACACGTGAGGCTGACTGGAAAGAGACGGTGCAGGGCAAAAATACTCTAGAAACATTAGAGGGTACCTGAGCTCCTAGACAGTCCTCCCAATAACTGTCTAGGAGCGGAAGTTTTCCTGCTGAGGTTTTCTTCGGACAGGACTTCAGCAGATGATCCAGACTCCCGCAGTAGAAGCACAAATGATTCTTCGTACGATGTTCCCTTCTCTGCTTAGGCGTAATACTGCCGAGTTCCATCGGTTCCGGTCCGGATTGGCTGGAGACCGGATTGAGGATCGGCTGAGGAGCAGGAGACACCCGAGGAGGTCGCCTGGATCTTAGACGTCTATCTGCCCGGACGGCCAGGGTCATAGCTTCGTCAAGTGTTTTAGGTTCAGCATGGGCTAACAACAAATCCTTCACACGGTCAGACAGTCCAGTCATGAAAAGGTCTTTCAAAGCCCTATCATTCCACCCGGAATCGGTCACATATTGTCTAAAACTAGCACAGTAATCTTCTGCCAACTGTCCACCCTGACGTAGAGACAATAACTGGGATACAGCTAACGCTGGGCGATCAGGCTCGTCATATATCTGACCCAGCGCAACAAAAAACTCGTCAAGGGATGAGCGCAAAGGAGAGGCAGTGGGTAAAGAAAAGGCCCAGGTTTGGGGGTCTCCGCGCAGGAGAGACATAACCAAACCCACCTTTTGCGCTTCAGTTACAAACGACCGAGGTCGTAAAGAAAAATACAAAATACATCCTTCCCGAAACAGAAAAAATTTCTTACGGTCACCGTAAAAAAAATCAGGAAGGGGGACCTTAGGTTCAGGTGCAGGTATAGGAACCTGGGGTGCAGACACAGGAACCGAGGCCTGCATGTTTTCCTGAACCTGAAGGCGAGTAGCAAGATCCTGAACCAAATTGGTCAAGGCCTGGACCTGAGATACCACCACCGACATTTGCTCCATAGGTGGAATAAACGTAACTGGCCGTATACAGGCTGCAGGCTATTTCGGGCTGGTTTTTCTGTCAAGGTTGGGGTACACAGAAAGAGAGATGTGATCCCTGCGCTCACCCCAACCCCTGTCCCTGCCTAATTGCCTCCGTATCCTAGGCGATACGGCGACAACCACGAGGACTGCAATTACTCTAGACTAGGTGCAGGGAAAAGGGAAGACAAACAGAGACGAACAAAACACAGAAGAATCATCAGCTAGCCGTGTCAGAAACCAGAGATAACGCCAGTACAAAATCGAAAAACGGTAGAGTAGTCAGATACAAGCCAAGGGTCAAATCAGCAGTCAGGATACACAGTACAACACAAGCAGGAATAGCAAGGAATTGCAAAAACCAGCAAGGAGCAGAGAGAAAGATAGGTATATAAGCAGGAAGAAATCCCACCCACAGGTTCTGAATGGACCAGATTCAGAGAAGCCACTCAGCCAGCACCTGAGTATTAACCCTGAGTAGACAAACCAAACAAGAAGCTGGGCGTTGGCTCCAAAACAACCCACAGTGTGAACGTGGTTCAAGGCAAGGCGTAGGCACTAACAGAAACACACAAAAACTCAGAAAACCAAGCAAAACATAGAACCTATGTTCTCTGATGACCAGACCTGACAGTAGTGATGAATTTTCAGAAATTCAATTCTGGTTTGAATTGTGTCTTTCTACCAAATTGAATGACATGAAATCCTCATTCTATAAAATGTGATTTTTTGTAAAACTTCTGGAGAAACTTTGAATCCATAGAATCGATTTACTCACTCTATTGATAAGTTATATCTGTCTCAAAATGGTGTCACTAAAAAATAAAACACACCCTGCAAAAAAAAAAACAGCCTTATTGGTGGCAAATATAAAGTTATAGCAAAAGTAGTAAGTATAGATGAATGAATCAGTTGTAAAATTAGGAAATCAATGTCAAATATATGGAAGAAGTTCTGATTGTAAAGAACCCAAATGTTTTGTGTCATTTAATTTGGGATAATAAAAATGAGAAGAGAAATAAATTCAGACCACTTTTGTTTCAGGTTCAATTTATTTGGACCCAAATCAAATAAAAAAAATTGCTCATCTCATGTAGTAAAACACAAAAAACTATGCCTATTTAAAGGGGTATTCTCATCTTAGACAATGGGGGCATATCGCTAGGATATGCCCCCATTGTCTTATAGGTGCGGGTCCCACCGCTGGGACCCGCACCTATAGCCAGAACGGAGCGGGGAGCGCTGCGCCTGGAGGACCCCAGGTTTCCGGGGGTCCGGCCACCACCAGGCGCAGCTCCCCGCGCCGCTCATAGAAATGAATGGGAGCCGGGCCGTGCATGCGCGGTTCGCTCCCATTCATTTCTATGGAACCGACGGAAGTAGCCGAGCCAGCGCTCGACTATTTTCGGCGGCCCCATAGAAATGAATGGAGGGCGGCTGCGCATGCGCAGTGCGCCCTCATTCACTTCGGGGGCTCCGTTCTCGATATAGGTGCGGGTCCCAGCGGGGACCCACACCTATAAGACAATGGGGGCATATCCTAGCGATATGCCCCCATTGTCTAAAATGAGAATAACCCTTTAATGCATAATGAATGGCACACAATGTAAAACACAGAAACAATGGCAGAATTTTTTTTCTTATTACCCCATAAAGTATAAAGCCTGTGTGTTTCAAATCTTCCCTTCACTGATTTCTAAAACAATCGCAAAGAGTTTAGACTAAACCTATCAATATCTCTTTCTCAATGTTCTCCATCTTAAGCTCCATTCACACGTCCTGTTTTTCTTTCCTGATCCGATCCGCATCCGGTCCGCAAATCATGCGGATAGGATGCGAATCCATTCATTTTAATGGGTCATGAAAAAATGCGGACAGCACTCCGTATACTGTCTGCATCCGTTGTTCTGTTACGTTATGCGGATCCGCATATAAAATAGAGCTTGTCCTACTTTTGTCCGCATAACCGAGGTCCAATTATAGTCAATGGGTCCGCAAAAAATGCGGATGACATGTGGAATGCATCAATATGTCATCCGCATATCATCCACAATTGCGGATCCGTTTCCAGGAAATAGAAAGAAATACCCTACCAACATATATTCCTCCTTCCTTTTTTTTTTTGCAGAAAAACGGAATGGATGCGGATGTACAATTGGTAAGGAAGGTTTTTCCTGAAAGACGGATCCACAAAAAACGGACCGAAAATCTGGAAAAGAAAAATGCGGACATGTGAATGCAGCCTTAGAAACATGTATTAATCCCCCTATTCCCTCCTTATTAGGTTTTAGGTGTAGTTGTCAGGTTGTGTTTATGTGTATTAGTTTAGTGGTGTTTTTGTGCCAGAAAATATGTAATGCTGTTAAAACCTTAGTAAAAACACTAGCTTTTGTTGTAAACCACTGCATGTTTACCATTACCTCTTTTTGTTCTTATTTTATTAATTGTAATGTCCCAGAGAACCCTTTCAAGCTGAAAGATGAGGTTAATTATGAAGACTATATTTAGCTTAATGGGGTCTAATGTATGTGAGGTGTCTACATGTACATGAAAGGATGTTTGAAGAAGAATAGTTTTGAATTTACAAATTGAAAAAGATAATCTACCGCAAAAACAATGACTGCAAATTCTAGTTGATATGAAATCTGTGCACAGTAAATGCACAGTCTATGTAACTCTGCCATTAAACACACACGCAATTACACAATGATATCATGTTTTCATTTATCTTGGCTTCATAAATAGAAAGGCAGTTTCCTATGCTTTGCTTCTTTTAAATTGAATGAGTCATGAAAAAAATCAATTGTTTAGATTGTCTTTTAATGTTTATGTTTTAAGGATTTTTGGTGATTTTTTTAAAATGTCCATGTCAGTATATTTTAACCAAATTCCTAAAAATCCTGCAGTTGTTCTACCCCCTTCCTGCAAAACAATATCTGCACAGGTCACAGAGCATGCCTACAAAACTCTCCCATAGAGGTTTATGAGGTCAGCTCTTGTCTATTGTGTCTATAACCTATGTGGCTGCTGTAATACCTATCTCTAAGCAAGAAGTGTGACATATGAGGCCTAGTTACCAGTGTGAACAATGCATGATTTTAGTATTTTAAATATAAAATATAGATAACATGAAAAATATTTAAAAATCACCCGAAATACTGTATATTTAACACAAACACTTAAAAGAATTCTCTGAGAGTTTTATACTGATGAACTATCCTCTGGATAGGTCATCAGTATCTGATCGGTGGGGGTCCGACACCCAGGACTCCTGCCAATCAGCTGTTTGAAAAAGCACCAGCCCTCCTGTGATCACCACTGCCTTCTCCGTGCTCTCCAAGCACATCACCATACATAGTATAGCAGTTATCTTGGTATCATGCTCAGCCCCATTCACTTGAATGGGGCTGACCTGCTCTTAGGCCACGTGACTAGTGATGATCGAGCACCCCGATGTTCAGGTGCTCGGGTGCTCTGGCCGAACACTAGGTGGTGCTTAAGTGCTCGGCCGAGCACCCGAGTATAATGGAAGTCAATGAGAGGAGACCAGGCACTCTCTGCTCGGATGAGGGGAGGGTGTCTGGTCCATAGGGAAACGACAGAAAATGGTGGAAACACCACAGAAATGGTTAGGGAACAGCATGGGGAGGACGTCTGGATACATCTTGGACACCGAAGTCACTACTATTAACGATGATGGCCGACTATTACGCCACTTTTACGGAATGACAAAAATACCCTCCCCAAAACCCAAGATAACATTGATTTTACAGGAAACATTGTTAGGAAACAAGATTTAGGCCTCATTCACATTGTGGTATAATTATGGGACTCCGACACTCATAAAGCCTATGCACTAAGGGAAAGGGCAGCCAAAAATTACAAGGAACAGGCACTCCAATACCGCCGATCAAACTGACCCAAATTTAAGGGTGACATGCTGCTGCCTATCAAACTGTCCCAAATTTAAGGTTGACATGCTGCTGCGCATCAAACTGTCCCAAATTTAAGGTTGACACGCTGCTGCCCATCAAACTGTCCCAAATTTAAGGTTGACACGCTGCTGCCCATCAAACTGTCCCAAATTTAAGGGTGACACGCTGCTGCTCATCAGACTGTCCCAAATTTACGGGTGACATGCTGCTGCCCATCAAACTGTTCCAAATTTAAGGTTGACACGCTGCTGTCCATCAAACTGTCCCAAATTTAAGGGTGACACGCTGCTGCTCATCAGACTGTCCCAAATTTAAGGTTGACACGCTGCTGCCCATCAAACTGTCCCAAATTTAAGGTTGACACGCTGCTGCCGAACTGCCGGTAAAGAATATTTAAGGGTGACACACTGCTGCCCATCAAACTGTCCCAAATTTGAGGTTGACATGCTGCTGCCGAGCTGACGGTAAAAAAAATTTAAGGGTGACACGCTGCTGCCCATCAAACTGTCCCAAATCTAAAGTTGACACGCTGCTGCCCATCAAACTGTCCCAAATTTGAGGTTGACACACTGCTGCCGAGCAGAACTTCCAAAAAATTTAAGGTTGACACGCTGCTGCCCATCAAACTGTCTCAAATTTAAGGGTGACACGCTGCTGCTCATCAAGCTGTCCCAAATTTAAGGTTAACACGCTGCTGCCCATCAAACTGTCCCAAATTTAAGGGTGGCACGCTGCTGCCCATCAAACTGTCCCAAATTTAAGGTTGACACGCTGCTGCTCATCAAACTGTCCCAAATTTAAGGTTGACACGCTGCTGCCCATCAAACTGTCCCAAATTTAAGGCTGACATGCTGCTGCCGAGCTGATGGTAAAAAAAATTTAAGGGTGACACGCTGCTGCCCATCAAACTGTCCCAAATTTAAGGTTGACACACTGTTGCCCATCAAACTGTCCCAAATTTAAGGTTGACATGCTGCTGCCGAGCAGAACGTCCCAAAAATTTACGGGTGACACGCTGTTGCTCATCAAACTGTCCCAAATTTAAGGTTGACACGCTGCTGCCCATCAAACTGTCCCAAATTTAAGGTTGACACGCTGCTGCCGAGCAGAACGTCAAAAACATTTACGGGTGACACGCTGCTGCCCATCAAACTTTCCCAAATTTAAGGTTGACACGCTGCTGCCCATCAAACTGTCCCAAATTTAAAGGTGACACGCTGCTGCCGAGCTGGCGGTAAAAAAATTTAAGGGTGGCACGCTGCTGCCCATCAAACTGTCCCAAATTTAAGGTTGACATGCTGCTGCCGAGGCAGAACGTCCAAAAAATTTACGGGTGACACGCTGTTGCTCATCAAACTGTCCCAAATTTAAGGTTGACACGCTGCTGCCCATCAAACTTTCCCAAATTTAAGGTTGACACGCTGCTGCCCATCAAACTGTCCCAAATTTAAAGGTGACACGCTGCTGCTCATCACACTGTCCCCAATTTAAGGTTGACACGCTGCTGCCCATCAAACTGTCCCAAATTTAAGGTTGACACGCTGCTGCCGAGCAGAACATCAAAAAAATTTACAGGTGACACGCTGCTGCCCATCAAACTGTCCCAAATTTAAGGTTGACACGCTGCTGTCGAGCTGACTGTAAAAAAAAATTAAGGGTGACTTAGCTGAACGTCTGAAACATTATAAGTGACATGTAGCAGAGCTGAGCGTGTTAAAAATGATTTTTGACATGCTGCTTAGCTGAACGTCTGAAACATTATAAGTGACATGTAGCAAAGCTGAGCATGTTAAAAATTATTTTTGACATGCCGCTTAGCTGAACGTCTGAAACATTATAAGTGACATGTAGCAGAGCTGAGCATGTTAAAAATTATGGTTGAGGGCCTGCTGGTGAGCTGACAGGCTAAATAATTATGGTGCAGGCCCAGATGTTGAGCTGACCGGCTAAAAAATTAGGGTGCAGGTCAAGCTGGTGGACTTCGAGGGCAGCCTAATAAGCAGTTTCGTATGATGGAGGGAGAGGACGAGAAGAGGAAGGGATACATGATAATACAGTGTATTCAATACACCCTAAAAGCCAGATTTAAGGTTCCTTTATGTTAAGCCGCTTTCCTCTGGTGGAGTAGAGAAGTCAGGGGCAATCCAGGCCTTGTTCATTTTGTTAAGCGTCAACCTGTCACCATTGTCAGTTGACAGGCGGATGCGCTTATCAGGAATTATGCTCCCAGCGGCACTAAATACCCGCTCAGACAAACCGCTGGCGGCAGGGCAGGCCAGCACCTCCAAAGCGTAGAGCGCCAGTTTGTGCCACGTGTCCAGCTTTGACACCTAATAATTATATGGCACAGAGGGATCGCTGAGGACGTTGAAACGGTCAGCTACGTACTCCTTTACCATCTTCCAAAACTTTTCCCTCCTTGTCACACTAGGTCACTCATCAGGGTGAGGCTGCTGGTGGGGTGTCATAAAACTGTCCCAGGCCTTGGAGAGTGTGGCCCTGCCTTTGTTGGAACTGCTGTGTTTTTCCCTCGTCTCCCCTCCTCCGGGGTCCAAGGAACTATGTACTCTGCGGCCAGCGGTGTCAGATGGAAATTTGTGGAGCAATTTTTCGACAAGGGCCTTCTGGTATTGCAACATTTTACTTGTCCTCTCCACCACAGGAATGAGAGATGGGAAGTTCTCTTTGTAGCGGGGGTCAAGAAGGGTGAAAAACCAGTAATCGGTGTTGCCTAATATGCGTATAACGCGAGGGTCATGGGAAAGGAAGCATAGCATGAAGTCAGCCATGTGTGCCACCCTGTGTAGGGTTTTCCCCCATTTCCACCTCTTCCACACACAGAGCATCGGCCTTTATTGTGAGCAGCGAGCTTTTTAGTAGACACAGAAGTGGGATTGTTACACTGATAATTGCATTATTGCTGCTCACCATCTGTGTAGATTCATCAAAGTTGCGTAACACCTCACAGAGGTCAGACATCAATGCCCACTCGTCGCTTGTGAAGAGCGGAAGCTGACTAGAAAGGTGCCGACCGTGTTGCAGCTGGTATTCTACTACTGCTCTCTGCTGCTCACAAAGCCTGCTGAACATGTGGAAGGTGGAATTCCATTGCGTGCTCAGGCCACACAGCAGTCGGTAAGCCGGCAACTGCAAGCGCTGCTGCAGTGTTGCCAGGCCGGCTGAAGCTGTCGGTGACTTGCGGAAATGGGCACACAGGCTACGCACCTTCACCAGTAGCTGAGGCAAATTGGGGTAGGTTTTCAGAAACCGCTGAACCACTAAGTTGAATACATGGGCCAGGCATGGTATGTGTGGGAGATTGGCTAGCTCCAAAGCCGCCACCAAGTTGCGGCCGTTATCGGATACAACCATGCCTGGCTGTAGGTTGACTGGCGAGAGCCACAGCTCAGCCTGTTCCCTTATGCCATGCCACAGCTGTTTGTCTCCCAGGCAAATAAGCTTCAGCACGCATGTTGCCGCTTACCGACTGCTGTGCTACACTGCTTCCAGCTACTGACAGAAGCCTGAGTGGTGCTGCAAGATGGCAATTCTGCATGGGAAGAAGTGGAGGAGGAGGTGGAGGAAGAGAAGGAGGGGTTGCAGCCACTACTGTAGGTGCAGCGGAAATCCGGATGAAAGTAGGGCCCGCATTCCTCAGCGTGGGTAGCACCTGTGCCATTCCAGGGTACGACTCGCTCCCAGTCTCCACAACGTTCACCCAGTGTGCCGTCAGGGAAATGTAGCGTCCCTGGCCACAAGCGCCTTGTCCATGTGTCAGTTGCTAAGTGGACCTTGCCAGTAACTTCATTGGTCAGGGCACGGGTTATGTTCCTGGACACATGGTGGTGTAAGGCAGGGACGACACACCGGGAAAAATAGTGGTGGCTGGGGACTGCGTAGCGAGGGACAGCCGCCGCCATCAGGCTGCGAAAGGCCTCGGTATACACCAGCCTAAACGGCAACATTTCCAGGGTCAGCAACTTGGAAAGTTGCACGTTTAGAGCTATGGCCTGTGGGTGGGTGGCAGGGTATTTGCGCTTGCGTTCAAATGCCTGGGGTAAGGACATTTAAACGCTGCGCTGGGACATTGAAGTGGACATGCTGGCTGATGGTTCCTGCGAAGGTCCAGGTGCAGGGCAGAAGGCATCTCGGCCTGCGTCTTGGACAGCAGGTAACAGAGGGGAAGAGTAGGCAGTGGTTTGACCTGCAGACACAGATCGTGGAACCAGGCGTTCAGCCCACCTTTTAGGGTGCTTTGCTGACATGTGGCGGATCATGCTGGTGGTGGTCAGGTTGCTGGTGTTTACGCCCCTGCTCATCTTGGTACAGTACAGGTTACAAATTACAATATTTTTATCGTCAGCACTTTCCTAAAAAAAAAACGCCAGACTGACGAACACCTAACCCTTGGCAAAGGAGCTTGCTGCAAGGGGCTGCTCTTGGGCACAGTTGAGGGCGTGGTTGGCGTGGCCTGCCTTCTCCCTTTTGCCACCCCACTGCCTCTTCCAACCTGTTGCGCTGCTGCAGATCCCTCCCCCTCTGTACTGCTGTCCTCGCTCGGCTTGCCACCTTCCCAGGTTGGGTCAGCTACTTCATTGTCCACCACCTCCTCTTCCACATCCTCACTCTGGTCCTCCTCCTGACATGGTGAACTAACAAGAACCTGACTTAACTGCGTCTCATCCTCGTCCACAACCTCTTGAGACACTAATTGCCCTTGACTTATTGGCAACTGTGTCTCATCATCATGCGGCTCGTGAGACGCTAGTTGCCAGTCCCCACAGTCATCTTCTTCAGACTGTGTTTGCTCAATAGCTTGGGAATCAGGGCACAATATCTCCTCATGTCCCACTTCAAGCGGCTTTGGCGAGAGGCCCGAGCCAAGGAACGGTGATGAAAAAAGTTCCTCGGAATATCCGAATGTGGGATTAGTTCTTTGCCCAGACTCTGCATGGTGGGAGGAAGAAAGGATCAGGGTGAGGATGCGGTTGCCCAGACTCTTGGCTACTGAGACTGTACTTTGTGGAAGAGGGGGTGGTGCTGAACCGACTGGAAGCATTATCAGCTGAAATTCAACCGACTACCTGCTCGCACCCTGCAAACTGTGACATGAAGCTAGGAGTTTTGGATGACTTTGTTTCTTGGGCTCTGCCAGCAGGCACAGTTTCACAGCGCCCTGAGCCTTCACCTCTGCGTTCACCATCATCATCATATATGCAACTTGGTCACAACTACAGTAGTGCAGATTTTTATTAACTGTATGATCAGAAAAATTTGAACGAATGTCCAATATTCTGAATGCGCAAACGTTATAGAGCAGCCTCAAATGAAGAACTGCGGTCCAAATTAACGGTATTAAATGTAACAATGGATGTCAGCTATATAGACTTTTGAACGGTTGTAATACGCTGTGCACTTAGCGTTACTGACAGGGCACACTTGGGGTTTTTTTGCCACCAAAAAAAAAAAAAAAAAGCAGACGTATTTCACAATGGACTTTGGTCTTTTTGGAACAGAAACAATCTTTCTACCTACCCAAATCCTATCCCTATAGTTTAATTCCCTCCTTGGGCAAATTAAACTGCAGACGCAAATGAGGAACTGCGGCCTAAATTAACGTTATTAAATGTTACAACGGATGTCAGCTACATAGACTTTTGAATGGTTGTAACACGCTGTGCACCTAGCGTTACTGACAGGGCACACTTGGGTTTTTTTTTGCCACAACAAAAAAAAAATAAAAATGTAGAAGGATTTAACAATGTACTTTTGTGTCTTTTGAACAATAATACTAACCCTGCCTATAGAAATTCTATCCCTACACAAGTCCCTCCTTACGCAAATGTTATACAGCAAGATGCAAAAGTACTGCGGGCTTAACAGCAGAAATTATAGCAAAGTATGTCAGGTATATAGTACAGAGAGTATCCTACAGCATGCAGCAGCAGCACATGTGGAATTAATGGCAGGCAACCTAGTGCTATTTTCACCACCTTTAAACACCCCAAAAATAATAAAATATTGCTTCGTGCCAGATATAATAGCCCTTAAAAGGGCTTTTGGGTCTTTTTGAGCAATTTCTATCTCTGCCTAGCGTGCTTCTCTCCCTACAGTGTATGACCCTCCTTGCTGCAGCAGCGCATGTGGCGTTAATGGCAGGCCACCTAGCGCTATTTTCACCACCTTTAAAGACCTCAAAAATAATAACATATTGCTTTGTGCCAGATATAATAGCCCTTAAAAGGCCTTTTAGGTCTTTGTTGAGCGATTTCTATTCCTGCCTAGCGTGCTTCTCTCCCTACACTGTCTGCCTCTGCTTGCAGCAGCTGTCCCTGACTTGGTATGCGTCGGTCACATGTCACAGGGTGCTTTATAGCACACGATGACGCATTCCCGGCCATCCAATCAGTGTAATGCCAGTAGCTAACATGGCTACTGGCATTACAGTGAATGCCAGTACCTTCCTGCACGCTAATTACAGCGTGGTCCAGAGCACCGCCATGTTAGGCCGAATAGTGTATTCGGCCGAACATGTTCGCTCAACACTACACGTGAAACATTAACATGTTGTCACTCAACCTACAAAAAAACAAAAAGTAGGCTGTGGCGCTCACAGCAGCACCACTGCCTTCTCAAACAGCTGATCGGTGGGGGTCCCAGGTATCAGAGCCCCACCAATAAGTACAAAAACTTGGAAACCCCTTTAATATTAACAATAGGTCATATTCTGATGACACATTCCCTTAAAGTCCTGATAAATACAGCACTGAATTTTCAATAGTATCTAGAATTAATAATTTCTATGGCTAGCATCATAGCCAGAAAATATCATTTTCTAATGTTTTTTTTTTTTTAAATACGTCTTAAACATTACAAAAGTTAACTAATGCACTGTTAACTTTCTGACACACTAGCTACTACAACTTATATTTTTGACACATTTACTAGTAATCTAATTGCCTTCATTTCTGCTTCACTTTGCATACCATACACATAGACAGATGTGTAGTTTACTGCTGCGAATAAATCTAAATGTTTCCCATGACATGGAAGAGATGGAATGACTAAAATTCAAACATTGGATAAGGTACAGGTATTTATGACAGCATGGCATGAGCAGCTGGTGCAATGTATCACTATTAGACGGTCTTACATATTTTTAATAAGACAACATAAAAAAAGCAAAAAACAGTTTACTCTGGTCCTTGCTATACTCAGGTTTGATGTTGATCATATCTATATCAGTGTATCATGAAGGGGACAATGGGCCATAGTCATCTGATGCACATCTATGCAACATGAAAACCTGATTTTGAGCTGAGGGAGTGTTTTAGACCAATGTTCCTCAGGGTCCTCCTGCCAGTCATGTTTTCAGGATTTCCTTAGTATTGAGCAGGTGATATCATTAGTGTCAGTGCATCAGGACTTACCACTGGTATTCATTCTGGTGGATACTCTCAAATCAAGACCGGCAGGTGGGACCTGAGGACTGGAGTTGAGGAACACTGTTTTAGACTACCAAAGCCCCCTGTTTATAGGGCAGTCAAAGAAGCAGCCCCCTACCTTTTAGGTGAATCCACAAGAGATCTAGAATAGACAGCGGAAGAAAAGGAGAGCACTAGGTACTTTTACTACGCATTGTCAGTCATGTCAAAGTTTAATCCCCCAAAAACTACAAGACTATACTTGTACTGAAGGATTCTTTAGCTACTTTTCACTAATTTTATGAAATTTTTTTTTTGCATTTCATAATAAATTCAAGTTCTAGATGGCCTTAGGAGGATAAAAAGCTGTTTGTGAAAAGCATGTCAGACAGATATTGCATGCCCACCACAAGCTACTGTATTCTGCACAGTAAGGCTGGTGTGTCCAAAAAGCTTTTGGCAACTACAGTATAAGATCCACCAGCCACTTGCAGAGAACTTGGCATTCACCAAAAGCATAGGTATATCTTGGAAGCAATGCCGATAAAGGAGAATACCTCCATATTATGGCAAGCAATGTTGCATGCCATAATGTAATTTCTTTTTAAAGTCTCATTGTATTGTACCACACAGATCCATAATACACACATATACAGTCATGTACATTTAGGCTATGTTCATTTGGGATTTGTTGCAGATTTTCCATTTTAATTCCACAACAATGATCTTCAGTAAAGTACTAGGGAGGCTCGTCTCCGTTGCGGCCTGCTATTGGATGCTTCCCCCTGCGCCGGATGTTTTGATCCGTGTGACGGGGAGATGCAGCGGCGGCTGTGCGGGCATCAGGAGCAACGCAGGTGCCAGGGAGTGGGGTAAGTATAAGGTGCTAGGGCATTTTGGGGGGCATTTTAGGAGTTGGATAACCCATTTTAGATTACAAGATCCCAAGTTTATAAAAATTAAATATATCACAATCAAATTACATTTCATGGTAACAATTTAGATATGTTTATATTGCTTCATAGTGCTTCATATATTGTGTGTAAAACTGCTTTTTCTCAATTTATGAAACTAAAAATGATTTCCATTTTTCAGTGAATAATGCTCCTCTCACCAACATGTAGAAGTAATCAATGTGACTCTGATTGTTCAGCTCAGAAGCTATCTGTCAAACTAATGTCGAAATAAAGAAATATTTTCTTAAACAATGGCCTACAGGCTTCTGGTGTTTCATGTGAATAAGAAATCTTGGTATAATAAAAAAAAAAAAACTAAAAAGACTCAAGCTGATGTATTTTAATAAAGCTGTCTAGAACACAGCTTCTTCTTATAGATTTGTGAAAACAAAATAACAATCATGAAAACAGGGCATTCTGAGTGTAACACCTCTTCTGTGTCTTATCTCCCAAATATCACTGTGGGCCCATCATACTGTATACTTATGAGGCATCATCTGTCGTGGGCCAAGTAAATAGAGACTGACAGGGATAATGAGCAGCAGTGCTAGAACGGCAAGGGAACAAACAGGCAAGCAATGTTTCTTTATTGTTTTAACTTTCCTTCAATATTTCATAAAGATGTTAGAGTACATCTGTTTATCTACTGTATGAGGTTAGTAATTTATGGCTGACTTTTTGACTATTAAATGTCTAATTTTTTTTTGCATAAAGCATGTAATGACCCATTTAAGAATTTGTAAAACAGATCTGAAATATAGCTTGTGTATGAGACCTTAATCCACGTGATAACAGTTTTAAACAAGATAGTTTCTTCAAAAATCAATTAAATGTTACATTTTTAGTATCCAGTCCAAAGCTAGAAAATTACTTAAAGTGTCACTAACTTTTCAACAAACTTTGCATGGGGGAGAGGACCTGTCACCTCTCCTGACATGCCGGTTTTAATAGCTCCATGCATTCACCATGTAATAACAATTCTGGAGCATCTATTCTTATGGCTCTATGTTGTGTCATTTCTTTATTATTTCTACTAGAAGATATGAATGAATTGCTATTAGCCTCCAGTAAGGTTACAGAGGGGAGCTAACCAGTGTGTGTACCTGCACACACTCACTATCCAATCAGTACTGCCATTTTCAGGCTGTACAGGGACACCAACCCCCCTCCCCCCGACTTGTTCCAACCCCTCTGTACCCTTACTGAAGGCTAATAGCAATGAATTCATCACTTCTAGCAAGAATAATAAAAGAAATGGTACAACATAGAGCCATAAGAATAAATGCTCCAGAATTGTTATTACATGTGGAAAACATCTAGCTATTAAAACAGGCGTGACAAGAGAGGTTAAAGGTTCTCTTTAAGCAATAGTACAGTGTGTGTACATGAGGAATAACACTATTTCTGGCCATTATATCATTTGTATTTGACATTTTTTATCTACTTTCCTCTGTGCCCAATGGAATTCTAGTTTGCAATTCTCTCAGACATGGTGGGTCGAGACTAGCTGCCATCCACTGCACACTTAAAGTAGAGGAGAATATGCTTCCTAACCTTCTGTTATGCACTCTGAAGTAACCCTAGGATCACTGAGGACAGTACAGAAAGGCACTGACTTGTATGGTTGTGAATAAAGCACTTAGAAAATTTAGCTCCAGTAGTCTGCTTGTCTATGTGTGCTCCTGCTCACTCCCTCTCCTCTCTCCATAGAATCATATTGACATGTGTAATGTGATCCTACTGTGGAGCTGGTCCCTCTTGGACGAGATAAAGGCATTTTTTAAAGTTAAAAGCAGTTAGCAATTGTGGGAGAGGTAAACAACAAATAACAGGAGAACTAGAGACTTCTCTCTGATAAGACATATTACAGAGTTTCTTGTGGTTCTTTGTGCTATTGGTTTATGCAAAAATGGGTGAAAAGGTAGTGTCCATTTAAATTGGTATAAATGCGAAACAGCAAGGAGTCCTGCTGTATATAATACCTTAGATAGGGTTTTCTTGAATTTTGAATAACAGTTAAAAGAAAATACACACTATTAGGACAAATATTCCTCTTATACACATCAATTACCTATAAATATTAAAAAGTCTAGAGTAAAACATCAGAGAAGCAGCCCATGCTAGCAGCATATCTGTGTACTATACTCCTTCTTCATAGCTAATATATGCTTGGAACTATATTTAGAATTGATATGAAAATTACTGTACCGTAACTCTGTTAAACAACAATGAATATAGACCTCTTTTAGACTGATTGTTAGAATACTAAGAACTGAATAACGATCATCAATATAATAGCTTTATGTTCTGGGAAGCAGCTCAGCCTGTACTGCTCGGAAAAATAACACCCATGTTTAATAAGCAGATGAAGGTTAATGAAAATCATCTTACCGTTAGTGAGAAACTACAATAATTATAGAAAGCCCTAAAGCTAAGACCTTACTTTGGAAAATAAAATAATTTTAACCAAGGTGACAAGTGCATTACATTCACTAAATGTGATGTAATTTGGCAAACAAGCGCTCCTTTCATTTACTTAGATGACTGTTGCAATACTTGATTCTGATTTATTAAATTAAGACCTTAATATATTACATTTAAACAGTAGAGCATTTTCGCTTAAAGAGAACCTGTCACCCTGAAATGCAGTACAATCTGCATGTATCATGTTATACAGCAGGAGGAGCTAAGCAGTGTAATATAGAGTTCTATAGGAAAATATTCAGCTAAACTCTTTCTGAGCTCAGTAGCCAACTGAGCCATCTTATCAGTGATTCATAGCCTTCCCAGTATAATATGTAGAGTGATCCAGTGGATCACTGGTAAAGGTTAATTTCTTGTAAAAAGTTAAATGCTATGATTTAATGCTAAAAGCCCTTATCTCACTATGCATTATGTATTCCAGATAGTTGTATATGAACATAAAATAGTTAATGCTGGCAGTCTTAGGCTGCTCTGGAGACCAGCTGGTCTGTCCTCTTCTGGTTAGTTAGAGAGTCTTAATGGAGCAGAGCTTGAAGCAACACCTACATGTGTGAGCCCCTGCCAAGGCCCAAAGGGAAGTCTCACCCAGGAAACACTATTCCTGCACGGCTTAAATGAGAGACTACCTCTCCCCTGAGGAAAGGAAAACAGATATCCGCAGAAGGTTTAGAAATATGGAGGTCATACATTGGATTCAGACAGTAAGGTACCATCCCTTTATGGTATTAATAATTTACTGCTTGTGGAAAGGTTTAATTGCCTTAGGCACCCACCACACTTTTAGATGGATGGACCATCCAAATTTAAAGAGATCAACTCTACCCTATGGACGCAAGTGTACAGGCATGCGATCTCAGATCTCAGCGCTAGGCCAGAGTGTCTAGCGTTGTCAATCTAAAGTCATGGGGGTGTGATGAACAGGAGAGGGGCATCATTATGAAGCAACAAGGGTGTCGCTGAAGCAGGATGGCATTAGCCCGTCTCTAAGTGCTTGAATGCTTTATATGCATATTTATAAAAGTTGATTATTCTCCAACACCCGAACAACTACAGAAGAAGGAAAGGTATTGTTTTTGTCAGTGTCATGAACCCTACCAGGCTATATGTCTGGTAGGGATTAGAAAAGCAGGTTAACAAATCAATGTCCTCCTCAGAAAAGCCAAACCTCAGAAAAACTTGATTTAGCATAAACACAAAACACCTGAGTCACAGAATATAGCTAAAAATAGACACCTTTATTAATTCATAATTAGAGATGAGCGAGCATACTCGTCCGAGCTTGGTGCTCGTTCGAGTATTAGGGTACTCGTAAGTACTCGCAGCTCGGACGAGTATCTCGCCATACTCGAGGAAATGGCAACTTCCGCATCGTGCTTTTTTGGTGCCTATAAACACAGCCAATCACAAGCCAGGAGACTCTACAGTACACCCAGCATCACGTGGGGCCCTTACATGTCGATAGCAGGGGTTGGCTGGCCTGATCAGGTGACCCTGGAATATACTAGTGACTGGCCACGGCACTCGGCTCAGAAGCCATCTGGATGTCGTTAGGGATAGAGCTGCTGCCTTTCAGGGACAGTGTTAGGGCCTGAATTTAGTTCTCAGTTAGGCAGGAATCACCCACAAAGAACCCAACAGCCCTTCTAAGGGCTAGAAGAAATTTTTTTTTGTCTCCTGGCTTGGCTGGCTGGCTGGCACTAGTAGTGCAGCTATCGCCATATCTAACCCTGTTATTTTTTATTGTTCTATCTCAGTGATACAAATCCATTGCACACAGCAGTGTGGAACCATTCTGTGTGTCACAGTTCAGCACTGACTCACTCCAATCCATATATACTGTCCAGGTGACACTTTCTGTACGTCACAGAATACAACCAAGTCATTTGCTACCAATATCATCTACAGCTTGATCCAGAAAACTCTCTGTGCGACATTTGTCTGGGTCACAGACTAAATAGCCATCATTAACAGGGTGTCAGTCAGTCCTACCATAGTTCCTGCACGTCACGTTCCCAAAAAAACAAACAAAAAAAAAAAATTTTTTCAGTTGTTTTAGCTCAGTGATACAAATCCATTTTACTCAGCTGTGTGTAACCTTTCTGTGTGTCACAGTTCAGTACACTAGCTCCCATCCGTATATACTGTCCAGGTGACACTTTCTGTACGTCACAGAATACAACCAAGTCATTTGCTACCAATATCCTCTACAGCTTGATCCAGAAAACTCTCTGTGTGACATTTGTCTGGGACGCAGACTAAATAGCCACCGTTAACAGGGTGTCAGTCAGTTCTACCATAGTTCCTGCACGTCACGTTCCCAAAAAAACAAAATTTTATAAAAAATATAAAAAGACAAATATTAAAAAGAATTATTTTTTCAGTTGTTTTAGCTCAGTGATACAAATCCATTTTACTCAGCTGTGTGTAACCTTTCTGTGTGTCACAGTTCAGTACACTAGCTCCCATCCGTATATACTGTCCAGGTGACACTTTCTGTACGTCACAGAATACAACCAAGTCATTTGCTACCAATATCATCTACAGCTTGATTCAGAACACTCTCTGTGCGACATTTGTCTGGGTCGCAGACTAAATAGCCACCGTTAACAGGGTGTCAGTCAGTTCTACCATAGTTCTTGCACGTCACGTTCCCAAAAAAACAAAATAAAAAAAAAATATATTTTTTCAGTTGTTTTAGCTCAGTGATACAAATCCTTTTTACTCAGCTGTGTGTAACCTTTCTGTGTGTCACAGTTCAGTACACTAGCTCCCATCCGTATATACTGTCCAGGTGACACTTTCTGTACGTCACAGAATACAACCAAGTCATTTGCTACAATATCATCTACAGCTTGATCCAGAAAACTCTCTGTGCGACATTTGTCTGGGTCGCAGACTAAATAGCCACCGTTAACAGGGTGTCAGTCAGTTCTACCATAGTTCTTGCACGTCACGTTCCCAAAAAAACAAAACAAAAAAAAAAATATATTTTTTCAGTTGTTTTAGCTCAGTGATACTAATCCTTTTTACTCAGCTGTGTGTAACCTTTCTGTGTGTCACAGTTCAGCACACTCGCTCCAATCCGTATAATCTGTCCAGTGACACTTTCTGTACGTCACTTAATTCTACCGGACTTAACAAGTTTGTGGGTTTCAGTATACCAGGCCCATGTAATTTTTTTTTTTTTTTTATCATACACCTATATACAAAAATGTTGAACCCCAGGGCTAAGGGTCAAGGGCGAGGGCGTGGGCATTCAATTACTGCAGGGGGCAGAGGCCGTGGTCCTGGGCAGGGTGAGACAGTACCCGCTGATGAGGGAGCAGGGGAATTCCGCAGAGCTACACTCCCTAGCTTCATGTCTCAACTTACAGGGACACGTGGTAGAGGACTGTGAAACCACAACAGTGCGAACAGCTGATCTCGTGGATTGCGGACAATGCTTCAAGTAATTTGTCCACCAGTCAGTCTTCCACGCAGTCCACCCACGTTACCCAAGGGAGCACTCCTATGGCTCCTCCACCTCAACCTCCTTCCCCCCAGTCTGCCCCCTCCCAGGAAAATTTGGAATGCGATCCGGCATACTCTCAGGAACTGTTTTCTGGACCCTTCCCAGAGTAACAAACCACTTCTCAGGTTGCTGCTGACCTCGTTCACGATGCCCAAGTTTTCCAACTGTCGCAAGTCTGTGGGTGATGATGAGGATGATGACAATGTTGAGTTAGTGGAAGGAAGTTTGTAAAGAGGTGTCGGACGTATGAGGAGACACGGTTGTCAGACAGTGGTGAAGTTGTTGTTAGGGGAGGAATTCCGAGGAGGAGCAGACTGAGGAATCGGAGGATGACGAGGTGACTGACCCAAGCTGGGTTGATATGCCGAGTGAAGACAGTGCTTCTGAGGCGGAGGCGAGTGGCTGCACCAGAACAGGTTGGAAGAGGCAGTGGTGTGGCCAGAGGGAGAAGCAGGGCCAGAGCTGGTGCATCAGCAGCAACTGTTTCACGTAGTGAAGCTCCCGTGGCGAGGCCTAAATGTTCGCAAGTCTGGAGGTTCTTTAAAGAAAGTGAGGATGACCGACGGACTGTGGTGTGCAACCTGTGCCACACCAGGATCAGCAGGGGTGCCACCACTACTAGCCTAACCACCAC